>JAJMCI010000106.1:0-46515 GCA_030565705.1 Metschnikowia baotianmanensis
CTCCATAAATTACAACATGGAATTAGATACAGACGTACCAATGGAAGACGCCGTCGAGGACGTGCAGCTCACAAAAACGGCGCCGCTAAATAAAAAGACCGACGTGAGTCTCTCGTCCATCAACCAGTTGGACCAATGGATCGACAAATTGTCCCAATGCGAGCCCTTATCTGAGGCAGACGTCAAGCGCTTGTGCGAAATGGCCATCGACGTCTTGCAGTTCGAAGAAAACGTACAGCCAGTACAAGTACCCGTGACAATCTGTGGAGACGTCCATGGCCAGTTCCACGACTTGATAGAGTTGTTCAAGATCGGCGGGCCGTGCCCGGACACAAACTACTTGTTCATGGGCGACTACGTTGACCGTGGTTACTACTCCGTCGAGACCGTGTCGTACTTGGTGTGCATGAAAGTGCGGTATCCCAACAGAATCACCATCCTAAGAGGAAACCACGAGTCGCGCCAGATCACACAGGTGTACGGCTTCTACGACGAGTGCTTGCGTAAGTACGGCTCGGCCGCCGTGTGGAAGTTGTTCACTGACTTGTTCGACTACTTCCCGATCACGGCCCTTGTAGACAACAAGGTGTTTTGCTTGCATGGTGGCTTGTCGCCCATGATCGAGACAATCGACCAGGTTCGCGAGTTGAACAGAATCCAAGAGGTGCCCCACGAGGGCCCGATGTGCGATTTGTTGTGGTCGGACCCAGACGACCGTGGTGGGTGGGGTATCTCTCCAAGAGGAGCTGGTTTCACTTTTGGCCAGGATATCTCCGAGCAGTTCAACCACACTAACGACTTGAGTCTCATTGCCCGTGCGCACCAGTTGGTCATGGAGGGGTACTCGTGGTCGCATCAGGAGAGCGTGGTGACGATTTTCAGTGCACCCAACTACTGCTACAGATGCGGTAACCAGGCGGCGATTATGGAGGTCGACGAGAACCATCAGAGACAATTTTTGCAGTATGACCCCTCGGTGAGGCCAGGCGAGCCGACCGTCACGCGGAAAACCCCTGACTATTTCTTATGATCTTTTAACGATTGGCATTCTTATGTTACCGCAAACTCCCACTCCATTCCCTCTTTCTTCTCATAATGTATTATTTCTTCTGATAGAAGCTAATAAATGATAACCATGAACAACATGCCTTAGAGTTCGCTTTTAACCAAATTAGTTTAGGTGTATGATGTCACGCCCCAGGATACAATGTAAATAGCCACAGTGCACGACATATGTTCAAGCACCCCCAACTTTGAGGCCCAATGCACATAGGTAGTTGAAGATTTCGATCGTTTACGGAACTTTGTTCTAGACAACATAATGCCCGAAGTCATCAGAGAATTGTGTTTACAGACTACTAGGATGTTCTTATTTGTCTCGCCTGTTGCTAGAAACGGATGAGAAAAATGGCTCTCACCTCTCATCTAGAGTGCCACGACTAATCGTTAACCCTGCTTTTCAGCCGCTGTATTACGTACGCTTAGTCCCCTAGATTGATACATTGACAGTTGCATCCACAATTATTTTCTCCATAAACTTTCATCTAAAAATACTAATAAACTAACATAATTATATTAACACCCTAGTACAAGGCCGCGGACGGTCGTGGTTACACCACGCCTCCAACCAACCAGCGCGCAGGGTTTGTCATTTCGAGCACCTATGTGAAGGACTACTAGCTAAGGTACTCCAAGCTCTCTCTTTTCAGCAGTGGATCGCTAATACAAAGGATACTTGCCCTTTTGAATAACGCCTATTACCACCTAGGATAAAACAAAGGCCACCTTCCCTTTCACTTCTCTTGCTAGCCCCACATGTTGAGAACAACGACCCTTGGCAGGCCTGCAATGCGGGCCTCCAGACTGCTCTACACCTCGGTGTTGGAGTCCGATGTCAACATCACCCGCAACGGCAAAGTCAATCTTTCCGTGGGCCCCGGCGGCCGCTCGTCCCGTACGGGCTACACGGCGACTGTTTTCGGAGCGCTGGGCTTCTTGGGCCGTTACGTCACCTCGAAATTGGCTCGTCATGGTACCAACGTGGTGGTTCCCTTCAGAGACGACTTGAAGAAGCGGTTTTTGAAGGTCACTGGCGACTTGGGCGTGGTGAACTTCGTGGAGTTCGACCCCCGCAACTTGCGCTCGATCGAGGAGCTGGTGGCGCACTCCGACATCGTGTTCAACTGTCTTGGAGCGGACTACGCCACGAAAAACTTTTCCATGGCCGACGTCAACATCGGCATCACCGAGCGCATCACCCAGGCGGTCAAGGACGCCGGAAACGCACGGTACGTCTACGTATCCTCGTACAACGCCAACCCCGCCTCGGACTCCATATACTATGCCACCAAGGGCATTTCCGAGCAGGTGGTGCGTGACATCTTGCCCGAGACCACCATCGTGAGGCCCGCGCCCATGTTCGGCCGTGAGGACAACTTGTTGAACTACTTGGGCCCCAAGTTGAAGATGTGGACGCCCAACAGAAACGCCAAGGAGATCTACCCCGTGCACGTGCTCGACGTGGCCAAGGCCCTCGAGAAAATCGGCTACGACGACTCCACCGCGGGCCAGACGTTCGAGTTGTACGGCCCGGAGAAATTGTCGTTCTTGGAGATCCGTAAGATGATCCACGGTATCACCCAGGACTACTCGCAGGTGGGTCCTATCTCGTACAGTTTCGGCGACTACAAGGTGCCCTTGGAGTTGGCCAGGTTCGTGGCGCAGGTCAAACAGCTCCTCTACTGGAAACAAACAAACCCCGACCAGGTGCAGAGACACTTGATCCACCAGACCATCGACCCCACTGCCAAGACGTTCCAGGACTTGGGCATCACCGACTTGGACCAGTTGGCCAACGTCTTGTTCACATACGTCAAGGGATGGAGACATCCTTTGATCGCTCAGCAAGGTGGCCTGAGTAAGAAAGACGCCCGCAGATTGCGTGAGCAACAGCACTTCACCTAAATGTGTTCCTCTCTTCTCCTCCCTTCTTTTGCTGCATCTGTAGACTATTATTGCATAAATACTTATTCCGTACGAATAGATGATATTGATAAAATTTAGGTGTTTGGGATGTAGGCCTGACTGTCAGATCGACTTACACCTTCTCAATTCCGGTCGATGGTGAATTGCTACTGTCTTGTGGAACTTTATAAAAGTGAACACCCAGCATGGAAATTCCGCGCCTCGGTGAACTCCGAGCTGCGAGCCCCGGATTTTCTTATCAGGATTTCGGCAGCCCATAAATACAGGGAGTACCATTTTCCTTCATCTTCTACATTTTAGTGAAGCATTCGAAAATGTATTCTTTACCATCTTCTTCGCTGCTACACTTACTCTCACTGGGCGAGAAAGTGGAGGTTTTGGACCATCTTTTCGAGCCTTGCTCCACTTTGGCAGGTCTCCTAACGGATTCGGTGATGATCAAGCCTTATGCCACTTATAAAAATTTTATCGAGCAGTGCAGAAACTTTCTTCTCAATTACTTACAGGAAGAAGAGCAACATCTTCCGATAACTCCTGCGATTTCAAAAATCATCTCTGCTCATCCTCGTCTTGGGCCTTCAAAGGATAAGCTTTCCTCCCACTCGACTTCGGAACAGAAGTCGCTAGCAGGAAGTGCTGAGGAGGCGCAAAAACTAGCTGATCTCAACGAACTCTATGAAAAGACATTTCCTGGCCTTCGATACGTTGTGTTTGTCAATGGGCGGTCACGTGATGTTATCATGGACGATATGAAATCTCGCATTGCACGTGGAGACATTCTGCTGGAAAGGAGGCAGGCGTTCGAGGCGATGTGCGATATCGCGTTGGACAGGGCCAGCAAGTTGGGTGCAAAGTTGTGAGAGTTATAAGGGGCAGTGTCAAATATCTAGGAATTCTTAGTTATTTTAGCTGACAAAGGTCTTTTATTTTTAAATGTTTGAAATTGTGTTCGGTAGAGACTAGTTGTTTGTGGACGAAAATGAATGACAACGTCTTTTATAGACTGATTGACGCTTGTTTCCCGGCAGTTCTCGAAGCTCGACATACACATTTTCTTCCGTTTACGAGTACTTCGCCAATATGTACTGAATTGCTATAGAATTGTCATAGATGGTTGAGCAGTCTTTTTTGTATCTTCACAAGGTCACAAAGACGAAATTGATGAAGGGGGTGGTTTGGGGTGTTGCGACGCACTTGATGACGGAAACCCTTTTGCAATATCCTCACTACCGACTTTGTTGAGGAGGTGATGTTCTGTTCTTGAACAAGATTTGACTGTATCGGAAAAATTAACTGCCCAAGTTTTCTCTGGCCCTTAAGCCTATGAGTCTCTTTACGAATTGAAGGATGAAAGTAGCCCCACATTGGTACCTCTAGGTCATGCCACTATTCCACCAAAGTTCAATTTAATAATGAGGCTAACAAGGGTATCCTTCTCAACTTCAATCAAGATACTCGAATCTAGACTCTTTTATGTGACAGATCTTTGACTCTTGATAACGTGTTGCCAAAAAGCTTGAAGAGGAACGCGGCGATCAATTGAGTCTTGTTTTAGCGCAATGGTTTTGTCTTTGTCTTCTGATAGCTCATTCTACGAAAATAAAAACTGGACAACTCAAATTTATGGAGGAAATTTTATATATACGAACATACGAGCTGTACTACATAGCACATAACAATTATTGTCACACCAGAAATATAGGCCCACAGTGACTGGCTGCAAAACTTTTTAGAACTATTTCAATTTGGAGTACCCACCCACACCACCCCCCTCATTAACTTCGTGTTTATAAACTTGTGAAGATACAGAATAGACTGCTCAACAATATATGCCAATTGTAGAAAAGTTCAGTTCATATTGGCGAAGTACACGTAACCGAAAGAAATTGTGAATCTCGCGCTACGAAGGAATCCAAACCACCCAGAAGTTTCTGCGTAGCGATTGATCGAGTTAGAAGAAAAGGAAAGATAAGTTTTCCTTCCCTGTAAAAGATTCAGATATAGATACATAATGCTTCTCGTACAAGACATTTAATCTACTATTCTTTTAAATACAGATGGGCTTCTCAGGAAAGCATGCCCACCATAGTGGAAGAGCTATCTGGTCTGTTATAGGTGAATCTGGGGACGAGCTGCATGATACTGAGATCTCCATTATCGCGCACCAACGTGGCTCGCTACAGCAATAATACGATTGCCGAACAGTAAATCCTTTTGAGGGCAGATCACGAATGTATCTCTGCAAACTCCCGAAAATGAAAATTATAATCTCGACTTATCTGAAATACTAATTAAACACATTACCACGTGATTCTGCTTTGCCCTGCTACCCAATCAGGATTTGATCCAAGATGTCGTTATCGCGCTCGTCGCATGCTTCCACGCCTGCACGGACCACCGCCCCTCAGTAATTCGCCTGCGCACGACCTTCACCACTGCCAATCTCAACGATACAAGGCGTCCACCCTCTAGGCGATCGATAAAGCAAAGCAATCACTTTACAATGGTATGTGCTACATAAATGATTGTTCTATATGGACTTCGAATCGCGTGGCTCACATATCCGCACGCTTAATTACGAAGCTTAGTATTCTCAAGAATTCGATATCCATGTGCTTTTACACGAAGTTCTCGACCTCAATCTCTTTCTCCATCGACAGCTACTAACATTGTCTCCAGGCTGGCGCTTTAGACAACGCCCGCAAAGAAATCAAGCGCCTCTCCTTAGATGACACCGAGGAGTCCAACTACGGTCAGATTTTCTCCGTCTCTGGACCGGTCGTGGTCGCCGAGAACATGATTGGCTGTGCCATGTACGAATTGGTCAAGGTTGGACATGCCAACTTGGTTGGAGAAGTGATTCGTATCAACGGCGATAAGGCCACGATCCAGGTCTACGAGGAGACCGCCGGTGTCACTGTAGGTGACCCCGTGTTGAGAACAGGCAAGCCCTTGTCCGTTGAGTTGGGTCCCGGTTTGATGGAGAACATCTACGATGGAATCCAGAGACCATTGAAGGCCATTAGAGAGACTTCCGAGTCGATCTATATCCCCAGAGGTATCGATGTCCCCTGCTTGAACAGAGAGATCCTGTACGACTTCAACCCTGCCTCCTTGAAGGTGGGCGACCACATTACTGGCGGTGACATCTTCGGCTCCATTTACGAGAACTCGTTGTTAGATGACCACAAGATCTTGTTGCCCCCTCGTGCCAGAGGTACCATCACCTCGATTGCCGAGAAGGGCTCCTACCAAATCGAAGACACTGTTCTCGAGGTCGAGTTCGACGGCAAGAAGCACTCCTACTCCATGATGCACACTTGGCCCGTGAGAGTCCCCAGACCTGTTGCCGAGAGATTGACCGCAGACTACCCCTTGTTGACCGGTCAGCGTGTGTTGGACTCGTTGTTCCCCTGTGTGCAGGGTGGAACCACCTGTATTCCTGGTGCGTTCGGATGCGGCAAGACCGTCATTTCTCAAGCATTGTCCAAGTTCTCCAACTCCGATATCATTACCTATGTCGGATGTTTTGCAAAGGGAACCGAGGTGTTGATGGCCGACGGTTCTGAGCAGGTGATCGAGGAGATCGAGGTGGGCGACCACGTCTTGGGTAAGGACGGTCAACCTCGGTTGGTCGTGGGTTTGCCAAGAGGACGCGACGATATGTACGAGGTTGTGCAAAGAACTGAACACAGTGCTGAGTCGGACAAGCATGGCGTTGTGCGTTTCACTTGTAATGCCAATCACCAGCTTGTTGTCGTCACTCCGCAGCACATCAAGAAATTCAATAACGTGGTTGAAGGAAAGCCACAAACCTCAGTGGCCTACTTTACTTTAGACAAGGTTCTGACCGAGGATGGCCGTCATATCGATTTGGTGAACGAACACACAAAATCTTTCCAGCACGACTGCCACGGTGGCGCTGTTCACTCCAACGAGCTTGCTGACAAATTTATGGAATCTGTTACCTCAGATGACTTTAACTGGATTATTGAGGCGAGAGACGTTGGTATGATGGGCACACATGTGCGGGAAGCCACACACCAACTCATCAACCCGGTCCTTCTCGAGAACTCAACTCTCATTCCCATGATTGAGAAGATGGGTGGTGACATCAAGCTCGCTGATGAAATGGCCTATTTACTCGGTATGTACACTGGAGAAGGGCCTTCTGATCGTTTGAAGGATTCTGCAGAAAAGCTTGGTTTGACTGCTGATTGTGCAAAGGACCACAAGAGAACAAAGCTCAATCCTGTCTCATGTGCTACTCCTCCCTCGGATATTTCTGGGCCAGTGGACGGTTACTTCTCCATCCCAATCGAAAATGAGGAAGCAAACGGTGCTGCTACTCTGAGAACGGCTCCACCAACTCCTCCTGCCGAGGAAGTTATCACTACTTCGGCTGAAAACGAGGGCTTAAAAGGAAAGGGGAACCGCAAGAACTTGAACGATGACAACCTCTTCTGGAATGTCGCCCAGAGCTATGGCGTCGCTAATTCGAAAAAGCATGTTCCTCAGCATTTGATTACCGAGACTTTTTCCATCCGTGAGTCCTTCATTGCCGGTCTCGTGGATTCCGATGGCTCTGTAGGTGAACTCAAAGCCTCCGGAGAAAAGTTTGCCACAGTGAACACCATGTATGCGGACGTGCGTGATGGATTGGTTGATCTTGCTCGCTCTCTTGGAATTCGTGCATCGGTGAATGTTAAGGAGGCTAAGGTGGTCAATGGAGTTTCCCACAAAGAAAGCTATGCTATTTCTATGAGCGGAGAACCATTGTCCAATGTCCTCGCCAAATGCTCATTGTCGCGCAAGAAAGCCTTGTCTAGATCGGGCATCGAACATCGTGCGGAGAAGCTTTACTTCGACATCAACAAGACTGCTGTTGATGACTACTACGGCATTACTCTTGAGGCCGAGTCGGACCACCAGTTCTTATTGAAGAATATGGCTCTTGTCCACAACTGTGGAGAGAGAGGAAATGAGATGTCCGAGGTCTTGATGGAGTTCCCTGAGCTTTTCACCGAGGTCTCTGGCCGCAAGGAGCCTATCATGAAGCGTACCACTTTGGTTGCAAACACCTCCAACATGCCGGTCGCTGCGAGAGAGGCCTCCATCTACACAGGTATCACCATCGCCGAGTACTTCCGTGACCAGGGTAAGCACGTGTCCATGATTGCCGACTCCTCGTCTCGTTGGGCCGAAGCGTTGAGAGAAATCTCCGGTCGTTTGGGTGAAATGCCCGCTGACCAAGGTTTCCCTGCGTACTTGGGTGCAAAGTTGGCGTCCTTCTACGAGCGTGCAGGAAAGGCTCTCGCATTGGGTTCCCCAGACAGAGTTGGTTCCGTTTCCATTGTTGCCGCCGTCTCCCCTGCCGGTGGTGATTTCTCGGACCCTGTCACCACGTCGACCTTGGGTATCACCCAGGTTTTCTGGGGTTTGGACAAGAAGTTGGCCCAGCGTAAGCATTTCCCATCGGTGAACACCGCCATCTCGTACTCCAAGTACACCAATGTGTTGAGCAACTACTATGACAAGAACTACTCCAACTTTGCTTCGTTGAGAACCAAGATCAAGGAGATCTTGACCAACGCCGAGGAGTTGGAGCAAGTCGTGCAATTGGTCGGTAAGTCTGCTTTGTCCGATTCTGACAAGATTGTGTTGGACGTTGCCACTTTGCTCAAAGAGGACTTCTTGCAACAGAACGGATACTCCACATACGACCAGTTCTGTCCTATCTGGAAGACCTACGACATGATGCGTGCGTTCGTTTGTTACCATGACGAGGCCCAAAAGGCTGTGTCTAACGGTGCCATTTGGTCCAAGTTGGCCGAGGCCACCAGCGATGTTAAGCACGCAGTTTCCAGTGCCAAGTTCGTCGAGCCACTGGAAGGTGAAGAGGCTGGCCGTAAGGGTTTCAATGACTTGTTGAGCAAGATTACCGAACGTTTTGCCGAGGCTGCTGAGTAAGTGGCGGATCGAGCACAAAATTGAAAGTTACTAGATTTTAATTCCAAAGATATCACGTTTATTGGGCCTCGTGGCTTTTTGTAAGTCTGTGCATTTGATCAGTTTGTATATATGATATATTGTCAAAATGGCCACCAAAGACACATGCATTGAGACTTGATGGGAGAGGGCAGAGGTCTCTTCACATCTTCCAATGGAACTGCACGAGGAGTATATACCATAGCCGAGTTAGTCGGGTTTGCCGAGCAGGGACCCCGTACTCCTCTTGGCAAGAAAGAGCTGGTACTATTGTTCGCAGGAAGCCCTGAACCAGGGGAGTTTACGGGTGCTTCAGGAGTGTGCTCATTGTGGTGAGACACGCGTTGACTAGAATTCCGGTGCGGAGTGAGAGTGAACCAGCTCCTCAAGTGGATTGTCTCCACCTCGTCTATCTGCTGGTAAGGATGGCTAGAGTTGAATGACTGTTCCACGTTGTTTTGTGAAGAAGTGGGCCGAAACATCACCATGCGGTCCTCCATGAATTGAGTAAACTGATCATGAAATAATGCCGGGGCCGCCTTCCGTTGTGGATGGTACGTCTCTGCTGGTCGTGGCGGCATATGCGGTCCATAACTGAGTCCTACACATGGATTAGGTGTGGTGGCTACAGCAGCCAGATTCGGGGAGTCCAGATCATATTGCAGATTCTTAAATGTCTCATGCACGCCTATGGCGATATTCAGGCTGACTGTGGGAAACAACGATAACGTGTAGTCTTTGTAAGGCTTGCATTTCACAGCAACCATACTTGACACAGCAGTGTGTAAAGGAAGCGTGAAAAAGCCATGGACTAGCCCGAGCGGGACTGTACTGGAATTTGCGTTCGTGCTTTGGCTGATTATTCCACGGGCATTCCGAGCGATATAGCCTAGAGGAATCGACTCGTCAGTGACAAAGTTCCCATTTTCATCTTTTCTTTTCAAATTGAATTCCCTTAGAGACCTGAACGGTTGAACTTCAGCTTTCCAGTCCCCATCAGTATACTTTGTTTTTTTTTTGTCATCCTTTGGCTTGGTGGGTAGAGAAACACTATCGGGGATAACCTCTACTTGTGCTGCCTCTGTTGTGGTGGATGCACATTCGGCAATCGTTGTCGTTTTCGAGCATGTCCCCAAAAGACCAGCGGAGTTGGTTTTCGTGATCGAGCTATCTGCAAACTCCGCTGGCTTGGGTTCCTGGGCGTATTCTACGTGGTCGAAGTCCATATAGCGTTTGACACGAGGGTTTTGCACCCAAATTTGGGGAACGGGTTTGAGCATCACCGTCGCGGCAACCCCAAGGTCACGTGACTTACAAAGGGTCATTCGACCAAACCTCCTCACCAAGCGGATTTGCTCGAGGCGGGGAAAACCTCTCGAAAATGTGGAGTCTAAATTAAAAATCGATGAGATGGTGGTATATTCCAAACCCTAAGGTACAAAGTAATTCCTAGATGACATCCAATGGGAACGTGCCTGTAATCATCATACAAGCGCAGAGTAGCACCAGGTAAGCAAACAGTCCGAAGTGAAAGGCAGCATTTCTGTTTTGG
Organism: Metschnikowia baotianmanensis; assembly: GCA_030565705.1. NCBI lineage: Eukaryota > Fungi > Ascomycota > Pichiomycetes > Serinales > Metschnikowiaceae > Metschnikowia > Metschnikowia baotianmanensis. Next base: position 10,526 of record JAJMCI010000106.1, read on the forward strand.
AGGGCCAGTAAAGTAATTCAATGATCTGAGGAATGATCTGTAATACTAGTGTAGGTAAGGCTGAATCTACATTCTTGAATGTTGCACACCAAGGGTATGTATTTTCTATATACGGACGTAGTGAGTCGGAGAGAACAGCCAGTTGGCTTCGACACCAGCAACCGTTAACCTGAGCTCAAGCTATAAGGCGATCCAGTGTCCGATTACTTGGATCTAGCTCTAACCTTCCGTCTCTTTCTCTTAAGTCTTCTAACTCTCTTCTTTCTCCACTTATTTCTCATAGTAGATAAATGTGATGGCTAAAAGAAAAAGTAGAAATTTCCGCGAACGCTCGCACTATATATGTGAGCGCTAGCGTGTCGAGGCAAAAACATTTCCACCGTAGTGTGACTGCTTTTTTCGCGCACGTGATGCGTTTGCTCACCGACGGGGGCTCGAGGCCTCCCAATTGATTTGACGTTCCTTAGCGCCGTGAATGGATCAATAGAAATTATTAATAAGTACTTGAGTGAAATTTGCTCAGTTTGAGAACCAAATATCAGCTGAAGCACGATGAAAAAAAATTAGGGAGTAACCCAGAATCTTCACAAGTTTTGCGTGTATTTGCGATTATTTTGTACAATCATCATTCCTTTAGGGCATTTAGCCCTAGCTGCTCTCGCTACACGACTACAGGATGATTGCAAACACACTCTTCAGCTGATAAGAACCACTGCACGACGCACAGATCAACTTCTTGATGAGTACTAAATTTGTGGTGCTTATCCTGCAAGTGCTTGTTCTTTAAAGCTTTGAACAATTTGTCCTTTTCTCTTCTTTTATCAATGACGTATATTTATTTCTATGACTATGAACTACCGCTAGGGTTGCGTGATATTTACATTCTAATCAGTCTTCTCTTCCCCTTCTCTCCCTAACCGCTTTTTTTCCTGCTTAAATGCTCTGTACAAGTCTTCCTTGATCTCCACTAGCCCCGTGGTTTTCACAATCATATCCACAGCTTCTGAATCAAGAAGCATGTGCTCACCGGTGTGGCTCTCGATCTTGACCGATTCAAATGGCCGATCTAAGTCCGCGTGGTGCTCAAAAGTCAAATGTTTGGATGCATTCGTAGAATCTGGGTTTGATTGATCGCTTTCGAGCAAATATCCGAGATTTTTTGCACCTCTCAATGCCTGGAGATGGCAGTATAATCTATATGCCAAGTAGAAACCAGGGACATTTGGAATCACGGGAACCAAAGCAGCAGGCAAGGTTGCAGGAATGCCAACTGCACATATGATAGCCCATTTCTTATGGTGAGACACCAAATCCGTTTTGAATTGGTTCATTTGTTCGAGGATCGAGTGAGGATCTTGGATTTTGGGGTGGTACACCAGAATTGGCTTGAGTTGATCAATGGAGATATTGCTTGCGTCAATTTCAGAAGTCAAAACGGCTCGAGGAAGTTCATGGAGCTCTTTCTCTATTGTTTCACGCACCATGGTTTCTTTACTTGGAAAGGAGCGAAGACAATTCTCATTATAAGGAATGGAACTGAGTAATTTCAGCACGAGGGCTACAGTTTTCTTGTTAATACTCAAGTCCGAGGAGACCAACTTATCCCAAGCTTTTGTGGCCAAGCCCACTAGCTTCTTCTCTGTTTTCATGAGCCATGGGACCTTGTTTAGCTGGTCTCTGCTCAAAAGATTGGCATTGTGGTGGCAATATAAGAACGTGCGGCGCGTGGTGATGGGAATGCTGAGCAAGAAAATCGAGTCGAGATTGAAGCGTGATCTATTCTCCTTGATGCTTTCATGGGCGGGTTCATATTTTTTCCCCTCCTCGGCAGCTTGGGTCAACGTGTGTGTTTTTTCTGCTTTCTCTGGATTTTCTGCGTGGTGGTGGACCCCATCTTTTGCATCATGTGTCTCCACTCTTATCGACCTGGAGAACGAGAACCCACGGGTCGGGTGAACCAGCGAGGCCAAAGGCGGATATATCAGAAAGCGCTGGCTCGTGGTGCCCGCCCTTGGCGAAGCTCTATACACATTTCGGCTCAACATGAAGTGTGAAACGTGAATTCTGGGTGAATTGGGGAATAGCAACCGATAGTCTTCTAAAGCACATATGGGGCCCCTCTGCAGGAGAGGGCGATCGGGAACCCGTCATGTGCGATGCGCAGTGGGGCAGTGGAGGTGAGCGATAACGTGACCGAAGAGAGGGCGGAGAGGCACAGGTGATTTTTGTCGGCGCCGAGTTTCAGCCCGGTTTCAGGATTTTGTTCTTTTATTTTTGGTTGCTCTCTTTCACTTGTCGAAATACTGATGCTGATTTAAAACGTTTGTGCAACATGGCACTTCCAAGCCAATGTCTACTTCATGCATCAGCTCCTATGCTTCACGCCTATAGCTGCAAATGACACTCTTTGAGATTAAGAGTATGACGATTCGGCGAATTTACCAGATCGGGGAAGAGTTCTTAGGTATAAATCCTATAATTGAACTCATTGACTATTCTTTCTTTGATGGCCCGATACATTCAAAAGAACTCGCTCCGATCGAGTGAGTGATCCCAAACCACTCTGTGTCGTTTTCTGGAAATCGGGCCCTCTCGCTACCGTCAGTGCGCAATTCCTCTTGGCGAGAGCCTCAAGTGAGAACATTGGTATCTACTCATATGACAATAAACAACTGATCAAAATCGAAATAAGATTTGAAGATATCTCGCGGCAAGTTTCACTTTCTCTCAGGATCTTCTTCGATTTTATACTGGCCAGTTGTTCATCTTATTCCATATTTAATCTCTCTCTTTTCGGATCTGGTTGACAGATCTACAGTGTGTTGAAGAGCAATCGGTCGCACTCTCCGACCAAAACACTAACCAGTCCAATGGACCTTGCGCGGATGGCAGCCTTGTTAAGGCCCACACAAACAAAGCACCAGAGCCTTTCTACACGTCATTGTGCTGCAAAAACCACTTCTTCCCCCATTCGAAGTGTCTGTGATTTATAGATATTTATTTTAGAGAAACTCTACATATTGCGGTAGCACATTGATGGCCCGTAACAGTCACCCGAGCCATCCTCAGAGTATACGAGCCCGTACAAAAACACACCAGAACGCTTCAGAGTCCACACAAACCCTCCTGAACCATTACTGAAACATCCCTGAATTCAAGGAAGCAACAAACACAAAACATGTCCGACAACAAAAAACTACATCGCGAGCTACTGCAGAACCACGGCCGGCTCGCAGTTAACGCTGAGGGCGGCTTCGAGGCTGTCAATCCATTTGCACAGACACAGGTTCTTACATACTCTTTATACGCCAAAACAGTGCCGAACTATGTGCTCGATAAGCTCTCCCTGGCGCATTACAAGGAGCAGTTGAAAAACACCAATGTCAATAACGACCAGCCTGAGATCTCGCCCGTGGTTAAGGCCCACTCGATCAAAGACGACGAGGAGAAGGAATACGTCTCGTTCATGCATGACCCGTTCAACAAATCGTTGAACAACAACTGGGCCAATCTCTTGGTCGCCGTCAAAGACCCGACCGAGGTTCCTACAGACACCTTGTCGAAGCACGAGTCGCTCAAGACTAACCCAGAATGGGAAACACCTTGGGGAGGTGACGAAAGACTCAGGTCGGCGTTGCTTGGCTCAAACGAAAACGCAGTGGCCACAGACGACCTGAATGTGCCGATGTGGCGCCGGATGTTCTCGCGCAAGAAGCCGCTTGTTCCTGAAGACAGCCCCAAACATCGCTCTAAGGCCGGCTACTGGATGCTGGACGAAAAGCGGAAGGACTTGATGCCCACGCTCTGGCGCATCTTTGTCCAAAACCCATTTTTTCCTCTTCTCTTGCGTATCATGATTCTTATGTTTTCCGCAAGCGCCTTGGCTCTTGCCGCGTCGATCTTCATGTACCTGAGACGCCAGTACAACGGCGTCAGTATCGAGCAGCAGCCCAGTACAATTTTCGCCATTGTGGTGCAAAGCTTTGCGATCGTGTACATTGTCTACATTGCCTATGACGAGTATTCAGGTAAACCATTGGGACTCCGGAACCCGTTGGGAAAGATGAAGCTCATTATGTTGGACCTTCTTTTCATCATGTGCTCCTCCGCGAACATGTCATTGACGTTCGACTCGCTCTACGACGAGAAGTGGGTGTGCAAGCCAGATCACAGTAACACTGGTAGCGTGGTGTCCCCGACCGTGAGCTTTTTGTGCCATCGACAACGTGCATTGGCGTCGTTCTTACTTCTTGTCCTTGCCTTATGGGTCTTGACTTTCACAATCTCAATCATCAGAGTTGTTGATAGGGTCAGTGTAGGGCCGCGCTCTGACTGAGTAAAAATTCTATTCTCTATCAAGGCTCTACTAAGAATGTTTGAGAAACATGCTAAAATGAGTTGCTTGTAAAGGGGGCCCACTTGATCCTCTTAATTACTTCGGTTGCTTGATGAGATAAAACGAAGTCATCACGAATTCCATTTTAGTCTTATGAAAAAAAAACTAAAAACATCATGGCTTCACTAATATGCTCGTTGGTCCCTGTGTCTTGTGGCTAGTGGTCAGCTGTGCGAATAGCTGTGAGCAAACCATGACGAATTATAACGATACGACAGAAGATCCATCAAAGCCTCATTCTATTGAAATCACAAATTTAGCATTTCAAAAATTCATTCGCTCATATCCTATATTATTTCGTTATCCACTGTCGATTGTACATATTGTTTCCTCCCTTTAGTAGAGGCATTAGCCCGTACTGCACACCCCGCTACAACACCGGGGAAATCTTGAGACACACGTTCATGGTACACAACTAAGAAACGCACCGTTTTTCCACAAACTAAACGCCACTTGAGCCTTTCTGCCGTCGTTTCAGTTTGAGCATTTAAAGCTTCGTTCTTAAATAACGGAGACATTTATATCCGCGTTTGCAGACCTGCTGAATAGTGTTCAGTTCCTGAATTGATATTCACCACATCACGAGATCCCCGGCGTTTCCCCTGATCCATATCAATCTATAATAGCACCATATCACACGGCATTTCAAACTGCGTTTCCGAGATCTCTTCTCAAATTATTTTGTACCAATCTTTCTATCGACAAGACTCCTGTATTTCTGTATCGTGAGTCCAGTTCTTCGTGAATCTTCACTAGCCGCCACCAAAAACCCTTTAATTGAACCCCCTCAAACCAAAGCATGTCTGCACCACAAACCCTCCCCATTGCCGGAGACTTGGAGGCCACGTGGAACTTCATCGAGCCCGGGTTGGAGTTTATCTTGGGTGCCCAGGGCGACCAGGGTGTTACCTCCAAAATGTACATGAACTGTTACACGGCCGTGTACAACTATTGCACGAACAAGTCCCGCAACAACAGCCCCTCTGCGGGAGCAATGTCCCTAGCTTCACGTGGAGGAAATACGGAAAAGTCGACCTACTCGTTGACCGGCGCGGAAATCTACTATAGATTGGAGGAATACTTGATCGACTTTGTCAAAAACTTGCGTGAGGAGCCTGGCGAGCTGTTCTTGGAGTTCTACGTGCGTAGATGGAAGCGATTCACCATCGGTGCCGGCTACTTGAACAACGTTTTCGACTACATGAACCGGTACTGGGTGCAGAAGGAACGTTCCGACGGACGTCGCGACGTTTTCGACGTCAACACATTAGCATTGCTCCAGTGGAAAACGCACATGTTCGACTTGAATGTAGCCCGCATCCGCGACGAGATCTTCGACTTGATTGAGCGCCAGAGAAACAACGAGATCGTCGACACTAATATCATCTCTGTGGCGGTGAAGTCGATGGTGTTCTTGGGCATTGATGTCAACGACTTAAAGAAGCCAAACATGGTGGTGTACGCCACGTGCTTCGAGACCTTCTTCATCGAGAAAACCACCGAGTACTATCGCCAGGAGAGTGAGACTTTCTTGTCCCAGAACAGTGTGGTAGATTACATGGTCAAGAGTGAGAACCGTTTAGCGGAGGAGATCTCGCGGTCCAACAACTACTTGGAGGACCGGAGCAAGCGTTCTTTGCTTGAAACCATGCACACCGTGTTGATCAAAAACCACGCCCAAGAAATGTACGACCAGTTCGTCAAGTTGTTGGAGCGGAATGAGATCGAGCACATTCTGCGCATGTACAAGTTGTTGGCCAAGGTCCCCAGCACTTTGCAGGCATTGGCCAACGAGTTGGAGTCATTTGTTAAGACTGAAGCCGCTCAAGTCCTTTCGGATTTGAAGACTTCCACCGAGGCTCAAGAGGCCCAGGCCGCAACCGAAAAGCCTGCCAAAAGACCATCCCAGTCAGTCATCAGTCCGAAAGTATATGTCCACACCTTGATCAAGATTTACGAGAAATTTAATGAAGTCGTGTTTAACTCTTTCAAGAAAGATCCTTTGTTTATCAAGTCGCTTGATAGTGCATGTCGCCATTTCGTTAATGTGAATGTGATTGCTAAGTCAAATCCAAAGTCCGCCAGTAAGAGTCCTGAGATCTTGGCCAGATATGCTGACGGATTCTTAAAAGCTACTGGAAAAGAAGCGGATATCGAAAACATGACGGCAGATAACTTGGTGCTTGTGTTGAAGTACATTGAGGACAAGGATGTCTTTGAGAACCACTACAGGCGATTGTTGGCCAAGAGATTAATCAACAGCAATACGAAGTCTGATGAGTTGGAGGAAGGTATCTTGCAGAAATTACAGGAGGGTAACTCTTTAGAGTTCACATCGAAGATCACCAAGATGTTCCAGGATATGAAATCCTCGGAGGATTTGAAGTCTAGAGTACGTGAACTTGTTGGTGCAGAAACGTCTATTGGTGACTTCAGCCCATTGGTCTTGGCGCAAAGCATGTGGCCCTTTCTGCATACCGAAGACTATGACCTCAAGATAGCGCCTGAGTTGAAACGTGCTCTTGAGGTTGTTGAAGAGGAATATGGCAAGAAACATACTGGAAGAAACTTGCAGTGGCTCTGGAACCACGGTAAGACCGAAATCAAGGCAAATCTCGCCAGAAAAGGCAAGCCTCCTTTCATTTTCACTGTCTCGAACGTCCAATTAATGATACTTTGCGCGTTCAATGACCAGACTACCCACACATACGAGTCACTCAGAGAAATAGTTGGTACCTCGCAAAATGTTTTTGACGCACATCTCTCACCATTCGTCAAGTTCAAGTTGTTGGAGCAAAACCCTGCTACACCTCAGCAAATGAGTGAGCCCCAGACAACCTTTACGATTGTCGACGAGTACAAGTCGAAGAAGTTGAAGGTGAACTTCGTGAGCACCATCAGAACCGAACAGAAGCAGGAAGAGGACGAGACCAGCAGAGAGATCGACGAGTCGAGAAAGAACTACCTTACTGCAAGCATTGTCCGTATCATGAAGGCGAGAAAGACCATGAAGCACAACGATATGGTGAATGAGGTTTTGGTCCAGGCCCACTCCAGGTTCAAGGCCAAGCTCATCGATGTCAAAAGGGCCATCGAGTACTTGCTTGAGAAGGAATACATAGCCCGTCGTGACGGCGACATGTTCGAGTATTTAGCATAATTATGATGAGGAGTGGAATAGGGAAATATAAAAAGAATGAAAAAATTAAGATAAAATAAAAAGAATGAAATCGAAGATTTTCATTAATCACGACTCAATTGCACGCTTCCCCAGTATTCGCTTGCCAAACATCCATACACCACGTATATCAAAGTACAGCAGGCCATCGATCGAACCCAACTTTCTAGCCAAATACCAGATGTCATTGATTACCAGGTCGGCCGATAATACTCAGCGGAACACATCATTGTATGATGAAGCAGTCGTTCTTTCAGGGCATACGGGTGCTGCTTTCTCCGTAAATTTCAGTCCCGATGGACAGAATATTGCTTCTGCAGGCATGGATCGTACAATACGACTTTGGAATCTCCCCACGATCGCCGAAGATGAGACGCCAAATTATGGTGTGATTGAAGGTCACAAAGGAGCCGTTACCTCGCTCAATTGGCTTCTGCAGAGTAAGATCTTCTCCACCTCTGCGGACTCGACTGTATCGATATGGGATGCAGAAACAGGCCAAAGACTCAAAACAGGAAGAGGTCACGAATTCACTGTGAACGATTGCAGTACCAGTTCCGAGGGTATTTGCTTGAGTGTAGGTGACGATGGCAGTCTCCGAGTATGGGACGAGCGGGAGAAACACGAGGTGAGGAAATTCGAGACCCCGTATCCCATACTAGCGTGTGATATGAGCAACGACGGAAAGACCGCCTATGTGGCTGGCATCGATCCGAGCGTACGTGCATACGACGTGAATTCAGGCTCGCTAATATGGACCTGCGGCGGGTTCACAGAAACCATCACCGGACTAGCGTTGAGTTCGGACGAGTCCATGCTCGTTCTGCGGGCCATAGATGGATCCGTACAAACCATCAATGCCAAGGCATCTTTGCCTGAGGGTGTTTCAAGAAAAGGTCAAGCATACGACGGAGCTGTTGGCGGGGCGCAGATGCTTTTGTCCCGAGCGAGATTCTCACGTGACGATGTGTATGTGTGTCTGGCTTCTGACGACCAGCTGGCGACAATGTGGAGCACGGCATCGCAAAGAATGGTGGCCAAGTTGACGGGCCATGAGACGGCAGTGATCGATATAGATTTTCATCCCAGCGAAAAGATCTTAGCCAGCTGCTCCCTAGATGGAGACATCATCGTGCGGGAGTTCTAAATTGGGCTTTAGAATGAGGCTAGAATGAAATCTCATCTGAGTCATCGAAAGGGCTTTAAAACCGAACACTCTTTTTTCCGACCTTTGTTTTCTTCTGCGCCTCGATCATCTGACTCTTGCCCTCCACAAACTCCAAGTTAAGCTGTCCTAAGTCGAGCTTGCTTTGCTTAGACTCGTTGAATTTCTGCAAGTTGTCCTCACTAAACAATTGCATCTTCCACGCACGCATGACTCGTCCTTGAGAAGTCAGGATCTCTGATGAATGCGATGGAAGCGAGAACTCTACATCATTGGTCCCATTAGAAGCCTGCGCTTGATCGTTGCATTTCTCTGTGTCACCGATGACCTCAGAAAACTCTGCATACTCCTTTTCCGTGTCGTCTATGGGAAGAAACTCATGCCTTAACACAAACTTCTGCATTCCCGTGTCATCGATGACGTACTTTCTTTGAGGGGCTTGTTTAGAAACGGTTCGAGTCTCCGGGGAATCCTCCTCTTCAAGGCGGCGCCGATAAATCTCCTCCTCTAGTGTGCCGCGGAGGACCAAAGTCTCTACAGAAACTTTTTGTGTTTGGCCAATCCTGTGTGCTCTTTTAATGGCCTGGGCTTCGATAGACCTCTGCCACACGGGGTTAATGAAGTATACTCTGGTCGCAGAAATTACCGTCAACCCGTGCGACGCTAGCTTCAAATCCATTATTAACGTGATCCCTCCATTCTTTTTGCTATCGTGAGAGGCGAAGTCGTTCAAGTTGTTAGGTCTTCTTTCCGCACCAATGAAGGTGGCATATAGAATGAAGTTCACACCCAAAATGTCCAAGAGCTCTGTGAGGTAGTACGCACTATCTTCATACTCAAAGAACACAATGGACTTGACGCCATGCTTCTGATGCCCCACTAGCCTACTAGCCAAGTAGGATAACTTAGATGAAGCAGTGCCAAGAACTCGCGCCTGTTTTGGAACAAACTGATGGTTTAGTTGTTCAAAATCACTTGGTGGATCTCCTGATTTGGTAGTGTGTTCGATTTTATCACCATTTGCATGTGCAAACGGTCTTTTTCTCGCTAGAGTTTTCTCGAAGACACTCCAATCTTCGTGAGCATTAGATCTAAAGTTGACTTCCGACATGGAAAACAACCCCTTGTTCTTCTTCTCCTCTCGCAGCCAATACAACTCCCAGAAAGACTGTGAGGATTCCTTCAATCTTGCACCAAGAGTCGTGCCATCAACCATGGACATGAACCTGTTTTTGTAGAAAAACTTCTGTACCGCATGCAATTGAGGGGCACCATAAACACCAATATCTCCAATTGATCCGATTGCAAAACTATCGATGTAAGGTTGCAGTAAACTGGTAACGTAAAGTTGCATTTCGTGAAAAGAAGCTGCAGCTCTCCATCTTGGGTTGCAAAGAGCCAACTTAACGGCCTGGAGCGAGCATGCAAGTAAGTGGCGGTCTCTTGCTCCATAATATGGCTCTCCACTGGGAGTAGTTTTCTCCAAGCAGGTCTGGGCTACACCCAGTAAGCTCTTCACATCCAGCACCTGAAAACCCGTCCAGTAGAATGTCGAGAGCTGTAAATTGTTCATTAATCTCTGGAGCTGTTGCCGATTGGATGGATCAAACATGTAGTCCTTTCCCACTCGTTCGGAAGAAACCGCATTGACGGCGAGAACAGACGTGAAGAGATTAATTGCCAATTTGTTTTGGTACGAGGGCTCTAAGAAAACGGCCTCATGATGTAGCTGTGGAAGCACCAAATCTTTCTCTACCTGAGATTGGCTATGGCGAACCAAAAGCGAGTTTAAGAGATTCTGAAGACTGATCTTCGCTGTAAGCTGATTCTCGCTCGTGAGATTTTTCGTTAGAGAAGAATTCCAGGTTCGTGGCTGCGAGTGAAAAGGCTCGATCTTGAAATAGTTAGATACAAGATTCCCGAGTTTACTTAGGTCGTCGCGCACGTTGAAGTTGCTTTTCACAGTATACTTTCTTCTTTTCTTCTTTGGGCTTTCTGGTGTGGTGTCTGGGTTATCCTCCTCCATGTGTAGATTAGTGAGACCGGATGTGGGTGTTCCCGTGACGACCCAACGACGTTCAGCGTGCATCTGTTTACAAGTCACACTAACATTAGACGACTTAGAGCTCATCGAGTGGCCCTCATCAATGATGAGCCTTTTCCAATATATACCACAAAAGACGTTTTGGGAATGCGTACTCAACTTTGAAAATAATGGCACAGATACAACAATGAGGTCGTAGGACAATAGGAGCATGGGATCTTGGGGTGGCTCCGCAATGTAATCAGAAAATTCATAGTGCATGGGTCTCTTGAATCTATCCGATATGAAAAGCTTGCGGAGAAAGCTGGCATCAATGTGTTTCTTTGCTTCGTCATTCCATTGATGTAGAAGATTTTCCGGTACAATCACTAAGGTGGAGCTCGTCAACAAAAGCTTTCTGATCACATGCTCAGAGATTGGAGAGCTTCTGGCTCGGAGGCCCAACTTGCCATGATTTTGTTCCAGTGCAATGTAAAACTCGCCCGGCGTATTTTCTAGTTTCTCAATAATTGAGGGCGGTATGTCATCAGCATAATATTTCCATGGTAGGGAATTTTGTGCAATTGACGCTAGAGCTATATCCGCTAGTTTCTTCAAAGACTTCCCATCAGTAAGTACCTTTTTTCTGGTTGCAGGAGATTCTTCGATTAGAAGATCCTGTGGAACTGTGGAGATTTCGTGTTTGGTCAAACATACAATGGCTAGACAAATCAATGTTTTCCCCAATCCCATATTTTCAGCAAGAATTCCACCTTTTGGCACGCTATATAGTTCAGGCAAGAAGTAAAAACCATGTTCCAATGTGTCATAAAAGTAGTTTGTGCCAATAGGAGATGTAAATTCCACAAAATGCGGCACACACTGGCGCATGGAAACGGTCTCTTTTTCGTACATTTTGCACACCGACCTTAGTTGAAAAGGGTACAATTTGGAAGATATGCCTGGAATAGAATCCATGCCAGTTCGGATTCCTTGAGCTATTGATGTGATTTTCTCCACAGGAGATGGAATACCAGAATTGTGCTGTATAGGATTCTGGGTATATCGAAAGATATCAGGTGTCTCAATTTGGCTATACACAGAACGTACCACGCTCTCCAAAGATTCGTGGTGTTGGGATACTCCCCCAAAACTCTCTTGTTGAGACCATCTGCGCGTGTGATAATATATGAGAGAGTCGTTCTTTGTATCTATGTGTTTCATTGTTGACAAGAAAGGGATGCAAATAGAGTTGGTAGGTTTATGTACATCTTTCTGAGACCCGATTATTCTGTGCCACGAATTTTGAGAAAAGTCCAAATAAAATAGTAACAATGTCCAAGAGCTTTTGCTCTTTTTACCTAAACCTGAGTAGTTGTTCAGCCAATTGCGTCTCCACGATCTCAAGTACCGGAACCCGTGTATATCCAGTGGCACAGCGTACACTCTGACCTTCCAAAGTGTTACTTTAGATGGGCGTTTTGGAGCTTTCGCCACAATTTCAAAAGTCTTGAATGTGGCCGAGAAGAGCCGATGTCTTATTAAAAATATTAGCGCTTGTAATGATGGGTGAAGCCTTACGCCATAAACATCATGGAGAAACTCCGCGTCGAGCATGCTCCACGACGATCTGTCGACATTAATTCCTTGGAAAGCAAACTCAGCTGTTGGGACGTCATAAAATAAGAGCGTGCCTATAGGAATCAAGTTTCTTACGTCATTGGAAATCCCAACAGCGATCTGGAGATCACTCTGTCCCATACGCATGTGGTCGATTAAATGAAGAACCACGAGATGGTGCAGGAAGCTGAGGTGTAATCGCGATTACGTCACGTGACCGATTTTGATTTTGCAGCCACCACGAGGAGAATGATTGTTACAATTCGCGATAGCTCCATGATGATCTTTCAGATTACAGCTATAGTCATATGATATAGTGAGTTTAACAATGTTTTTGTCTTCATTTAGTTCTCAAAGGCATGTTATAAGACAAGAAGTGATGTACCATATCGAGAAATAACTGTCACGAATGCGTCAAAGGGAAGATTTCTGGTTTATGAATAAAAGTTAGATGCTTCTTGCAAGTTTTATTCCAAGAATAAGTTCACATTTGGTTTAGCATGACACAAAATTCTACAAATATACAAGGGAAGCACAGTGACTCAAGTCAGGTCACAAAATATGTGAACCCCGGACACTATGGGGCTGCATTTGAAGACCCCGTCCCCCTTTCACTGATAAAGTCACTTAAAATTTTATGAAGAACGACCCAAAAAAATAGAATTGTCCTCAGCTCGATGACACTGGCAATATCACAGTGTGTTACTATGTTCGAGTTGCAAGCATGATCAAGCCAGTGTAAACCAACTTATCAGGCTTCAAGCCAATTTATTTTTCGCCACAAGGGTTTTTAATTTCCGGGAATTGGAAGGATTCTAATGCCCACATAGTATGAAGCTACATTGAGTACGCCTAGCTCTTGTTTCATCTTTTTTACACTTCTTTTGGCGCTGCATGTTTAGTTGTAATTTTTGAGTTCTAGACAAAAAAGGAGCCCGCGCAAACTAAAGTGGCTACCTTCAGAAACATCAATTTGTCTTATTCTTCCTGAAAAATCCAATATTGAACTAAACAGCTTCAATCTCATATTTAATGTATAAAAATGTCTTGAATTCTCTGAAAGAATTCCAATTTCTTGTTTCACCACATTATGCTTGAATAAATGAACCTTATCATGTTTCTGAACTTGCCTCCAGGCTCACTGCCACACAGTGCAGGACAATCTGATAGGGGTCTCATGTGCAAGACCACTCACCCCGATCGCTAGAGGCGACGAACACTCCAGATTACACACCCTACAAGAAATTGAAAAAAAAGAAGAATAGGCATCCATTCCGATTACAGAAATCTCATCTATACTTTTGATCCAAGACAAATATCACCAAGATGAAGGCCCTTCTTTTAACTGCGCCTGCCAAGACCACAGAGGAGGTCAATTGGACAAAGCCATTGAACAACTACCTTCTATCCATATACGGCAACACACAGGAGTTCCAGGGCGACTTACAAAGATTCAGCGACCTGAGAAAATCCATGCAGGCTGTTTCTGAAGACGCAGGGCCAGATTCCAGTGTCGAGAATTGCCTTAATTACTATAGCCAGCTAGAACTCTTGGATTTGCGTGTGCCCATGCTGGCCTTATCCAAACGAAAAGCGGTCAAATTTAGCTGGTCGGATGCGTTTTCTCCCGATGTAGAAAACACGCAGACGGCATTGCCGTATGAGAAAGCATGTGTGCTATTCAACCTCGGCTCCCTGTTAATGAAGGCCGCAGCTTCCAAGTATAACGATGCATTCAAAAATTCTTCCGAGGAAGTGGGAGAAACTGCGTTCAAAGAAGCGATCCAGATGATGCAGCAGGCCGCAGGCGTATTCACGTACCTATCTGAGAGTTTTCTCCATGGTCCGCTGAGCGATTTGAAGCCCACCACGGTGAAGTTTTTATCGGACTTGTGTTTAGCACAAAGCCAGGAAATGTTCACTTTGAAAGTCATTGACGGCGACCTCGAGCAAAAGAAAAACTCCTTGATTGCCAAGCTCTGTATCTCGGCAGCGAAATACTACGAGGATTGCCATATGGTGACAGCTCATTTGGCTAACGAAGACTGGTCTTCGGCAGACAAGGAAGGCGATTTTTCAATCAAGGAAGCTGGTCTAGAGGACGAGATCTTGGGATTGGGAGGCGAAGAAGATGAGTTTTTCAGTGAATATGATCCGGAATCAAGCGAAGCGAAGAGTACGAGGGTTTCTGCGCCTTTGAACCCCTCTTGGGCTGCTGTTTTTTTTGTGAAGCATCTTTACTATAGATCTTTGGGCTACTATTTCCAGGGATTGCAATTGGAAGCCACGAAGAAGTTTGGTGACTCGATTGCCCACTTGACGAAATCCTCAGAGTTCCTCAGCCAAATTTCGCCTGTACCTTTGAAGGCCGCCACCAAATCTAAGGGGTACAATATCTACGATTTTTTGGATAATCTCGAATATCAAAAAGACGCCTTGCGCATTAAGTTGGCTGATCTCACAAAAGACAACGACTTAATTTATCACGATATTATTCCGTCTCTCGTTTTGCTCACCGAGCCAAAAGCCATGAACAGTGCCAAGGTGCTCCCCATGAACAAGATCGACGCGTTTGTGCGGGTCAACGAAAACAACTACAACAACTTCTTGAACAACGTTGTTCCAATTAGCATCCATGAACTCCTTAGTTTCTACTCCGAGGAAAAGTCGCAATTTGTCCGTAATGAGATCGATGCAGTGGATGTTTCCAACGAGGAGTTATCCTCGGCTTTGGAGTTTTTGAATTTACCCCACGCGCTCGTCAGTATCAAAGAGCTTATACTAGCCGAGAAGCCGTTGGATCAATTAACTCAGCAGTCTATTCTAGACCCCGAATCACTTTCGAAAGTTCAGGAGATATCTAGCAAGTACACTCAAGACGTGAACCATAGGAACCTGATTGCTCAGAGCAGAAAGCAAATATTTGAGATTGTTAGCAAAACTGAAGGTCTCTTGAACTCAGCGCACTCGAGTATTTCTCTGGGCCAATTCAGAGACGACCTCATCAAATTGAAGAGGTCATTATATGACGCTGCCAACTCTGACTCCAGGCTCTTTGCTTTGATTGATGAAGAGAATAGCGCTCTATATCAGATCCTCGGTAAAGGCGCTAATTCGAATGAGTTCAAGCAACTTTTTCTGTTGCCAGATGTCAACAAGGCTAGCTGCAACCAGAGCCAAGAGCCAGAAATCAGCCTATTGGATCTTGACGATCATCAACTAAGCAAAATGGCGGTCACAATTGAGGACAAAATTTCCAAGCTCGAGGATCTTCTTAATGACCTCAATGTGGTGAAGTCAGAAAAGGCTAAGCTCATTGCCGAGTTGAAGCAGAAAATCCACGATGATGACATTTCAGACATTCTCCTCATCAATAGCAGGGTCAAGTCCACCAATGAAATCAAGACGATTATCTTCCCTGAGGAGTTGAAGAAGTTTGACAAGTATCTGAACAGCTTGAACAGCTTGCTCGATAAGCAAAAGTCATTGATGGGTGACGTAAAGAAACAGTGGGAGGACTTGATTGCCAATCCTAAGGTGAAGGAAATCCAAACATCTTCAACATTCAGAAATGGACTTCTCAACGAGCGGAAATGCAAAATTGACGGGTTTTACCAGAACAATTGGCGAAAATACACCGTCGGGTTACAGAAAGGGGTCGGGTTTTATCAACAGCTCCTTGAGTACGCGAAAAGCCTTGCGAATGCGGTTGAGAGACAAACACAACAAGGAATGTTCACACAATCGATGAGCTCTCTCAGTTTGGGCGCGGATGATACAGGGGGCTCCATGGCGTCCCAAAGATCCCACAACGCGCCTCAGTTCAATGCGCCGGGCCCAGACAAGGCTCAACAAGGCTGGAACCCCGCTCCTCCTACAGGCGCGGCTCGCGGCCAGCAGCAACAATGGGGTGCAAGCAATTTTGGAAGCAGTGGCAATCCAGACGCATACTCTACAACGTCGTTTTCGTCCACTGCCAGCGCCCCACAGTTGCCTCCAAAGAGACCGTCACAAAGTTCGGTTGCATCGCCTCAGGGTGCCTTTAGTGGCTTAGGCTCTTACAGTCCTGACGCGAGCGCGCAACAATCTAAACCCACCCCAGAATTTGATGCCGGGAACAGTGCCCGTGGTAACGGGAGCGGCTTGATCTACGACGAGCCATCGACGTACCTGCCAAACATGTACGATTATTTCGCGAAGAGCCGTGGCCAGTGAGGCGGGTATCGTCCCCTTGTTTGGAATCTGGTCTATGCAGCATGTCACTGTGGGTTGCGCGCGTCACAGGTGAAGAATCGCGTTAACAATAGCCGTTGCGGCTGGCGTGAAACTTGCAACAAGCAAGTCGAGCTACACAATGAGCGGTTTGCGCCGAACAGTTTGAAAACAAAGGAAGCCGAAATAAGAATAATAAAGAATAATAAAGAAGAAAAAGAAAGAACTGCGTACATAATGGCTGTAACATTGTAAGTCCAGCCCAGCGAGTTTGCTTCTCCGCCTTTTGGTAAACGGTCTATAGGACCTGACCTACATATAGGAGCATATGTTTTGATTCGCCAAAGCGGATTTCCAAATAGGGGACAAATATAGAAACGAGATGGCAAACTCCCGTCAACTAGCAACGCCAGCCAGCAATTGCCTTTTCTGCTTTTGGCGAAAGCCTTAGAATAATGACGTTTGTTTGAAACAGAAGGGCGATTTGCAAAGGCGGATCTGCGGAGAACGGGTTAAATTTAGAATGGCAGACCCATATTAAAAAGATCGCCCATTTATTAATAGGCTGTGTGCGCATGCCGGAATTATCATGGCGTACTTTTTTTCCCTTCCGGATCCGTTTCAAGAAGACTAGACATCCGATCATTCAATCGTTCTATTGTTTCTTTCTATAGAGCACACTCTTTTTGGGAAAACCGGCGGGGCTAGTTAGACTAAACCAAACTCGCTTGCAGCAAATCTCTTTGCTTCCCCTTGCCCCTCGCTTCTTTCACTCATCACGAAAGTGCTAAACGATCGATCGATCAAAGAACTTATCCCGATCCATCGCTATACCGTCATATACCCGAACACGCCCACACACTGTCCACAAAATGAAGTCTTTTCCCGTGTTCATGCTCATGGCCTTGACCTCCATGCTCAGCTATGTAAACGCCGACGACTGGGTCCAGATCCCATGTAACAGCACCACACAGTGCCCCCAGGATACGCCATGCTGCTCTCAATATGGATACTGTGGAACTGGATCGTACTGTTTGGGAGGCTGTGACCCCCGGTACTCATACAACTTGACCGCATGTATGCCCCAGCCCAGAATGGGGTCTTTCCAGGAATCCTTCAGTGACATTAGCCTGGTCATCAAGCAAGCCGATTACTTGGGAAATGCCACCGACGCCGACTGGGTCTACACCGGTTACATCAACTCCTTCGAAAACGCTCTCATGTTGCAGATGCCCAACGGATCCACGGGTTCCGTTTTGTCGTCGACAAAATACCTTTGGTTCGGGAAAATTGGCGCCACGATGAAGTCTTCTCGTGAGAGAGGTGTCATTGCCGCGTTCATCACTTTCTCCGACGTCCAGGATGAAATCGATTACGAGTTCCTTGGCTACAACTTGACCAACCCACAGACCAACTACTACGCCAAGGGTATTTTGAATTACTCCAACACCGGTGACTTTGGAGTGACAAACACGTTTGAGAACTGGCATTACTACGAGATGGACTGGCAGGAGGATAAGGTTGTGTGGTCTGTTGACGGACGGGAGGTTCGTACTTTGAGGAAGGATGATTGTTGGAACTCCACCACCAACAGATACGATTACCCATCTACCCCCTCGAGAATCCAGTTCTCCTTGTGGCCTGGTGGATCCACGCTTAATGCTTTGGGTACGATCGAGTGGGCTGGTGGTGCGATCAACTGGGACTCTGACGATATCAAGGAATATGGCTACTACTACGCGTCCGTGAAAAACGTCTCTGTCACATCGTACGGCTTGCCCTCGTTCGTGGAATCCAAGAACTACACCGGCTACGATGCGTTCTTGTACAACTCGACTGCTGGAAACGAAGAGAATATCTACTTGACAAACAAAAAGACGTGGTTGGGCTCCTCGGACGCCAGTGGTCTCGACCCAGACAACGACAATGAGGACACGGTTGTTTCCTCGACCATCATTGTCCTGTCTGGATCCTCTACCTACACTTCCACTTCTGTGAGCACGAAGAACACCAGTGCCCAAGACCCTTCGAACAACACCAGACCCGGTGCGTCGAGTGCCGCATACACTGGGGGCTTCATCCAAAACTCCAAGTCCACGTCGTCGGCAGGGTCCTCATCCACGGGCACAGCACAATCCACCTCAGGGGCAGAGTCTCGCGGCCTCTTTGGAATCTTCAGCGCCATGGTGGCCACCTGTGCTCTTGCGGGCAGTGTCTTTTTCGTTGGATTGTAAAAGTGACCGCTATGTGTTGATATGTATAAAGGAATACGAACTGTATTCAAATGTGAATAAATGTTAAAGATTTTTGGATACTGACGTAGGATGGAAGGCTCTAGGCATGGCTCGAATTCACACAAAGCACGGCTTGTTGGGGCTATCGAGGTACATAATCATAGTCATATGTGACTACTTATAAATTACAGACTATCAGGCACAATGAGAGTACCATGAAGTTCTTTTATCTTTCAAGTCTATAGAAATATAAGAGAAGACCATGACTACACCGTTAATTAATCCTGATATTTCATACCTGTTCATGGGTGTGAAAATGCGACATGTTCTCAGTAGAGCTCAGATCTAGCTTCCAGTCACAGATTGTGTATCAGTTGTGGTAAGAGCAGCTCTACATTATTCCTGCTGCTCGTTTCTTATCCTATCCCCAAGTATTGAACTCCCCTTTATCCAATGAGTTTACCAAAAAGACAAAAAAAAAGACACGGTGTGACTCGAATCTGCTTAAAACTTAAAAATGCCCAGATCTCACGTTTTTAAATGCTACTGCTCACCTGCCACACATGACCTCAACATCTGTCAACGCAAAGCAAGCGCGGATCCAAGATTTTGATATTTTCTCAAAGTTTTAATAATTATACGAAAGCCACATGAGAGTTCAATTCTGCATTATTAATTTTTCTTCCACGATCCGCTTCACAGGACCCCCATGGTGAAATCGTCTCCCCGGTACCCAGTCCGGCATGGTGTACGGGTGCCCGTTTCTGCCTCGGTGGCTCTCTCTCGAAAAAACACCCACCATTCAGCCACGCTTGCTAACTCTCCAAACCACTTTGTCCGGTATTCGAGAATATCCAGAAATATCCACTCGGCCAAGATGAAGATGCTCACCAAGTTCGAGTCGAAGCTGTCGCGGGCCAAGGGCGTGGCGTTCCACCCGAAACGGCCCTGGGTGCTCGTGGCATTGCACCTGTCGACGATCCAGCTCTGGGACTACCGTATGGGCACGTTAATCGACAGATTTGAGGACCACGAGGGCCCTGTGAGAAGCGTCAATTTCCACCCCACACAACCCATCTTTGTGTCCGGCTCTGACGACTACACCATCAAGGTGTGGTCGCTCACCACGCGCAAGTGTCTCTTCACGTTGAGCGGCCACTTGGACTACTTGCGAGGCGTGTCCTTCCACCACGAATTGCCCTGGATCTTGTCGTGTTCCGATGACCAGACGATCCGTATCTGGAACTGGCAGAACCGCCAGGAAATCGCGTGCTTGACGGGCCACAACCACTACGTGATGCTGGCGCAGTTCCACCCCTCCGAGGACTTGATTGTGTCGGCGTCTATGGACCAGACCGTCAGAGTGTGGGACATCTTTGGCCTCCGCAAGAAGCACTCCGCGCCCACGTCGTCGACCCGCTCGTTCGAGGACCTGATGCAGCGCAACAGCGTGCCCCAACAGGACATCTTTGGCAATGTCAATGCGTTGGTCAAGTTTGTCTTAGAAGGTCACGACAAGGGAGTCAACTCCGCGGCGTTCCACCCCACGTTGCCGCTCATTGTGTCTGCCGGCGACGACCGCTTGGTCAAGATGTGGCGCATGAGCGACTCCAAGGCCTGGGAGGTCGACACGTGCCGCGGCCATACCGGTAACGTGCTTTCTGCAGTCTTCCACCCCCACCAGGACTTGATTATCTCTGCGTCCGACGACAAGACCGTCCGTGTGTGGGACTTGAACAAGCGCACCGCGGTGAAGCAGTTCAGAAGAGAGTCCGACCGGTTCTGGTTGGTGGCGTCGCACCCCTCGATCAACTTGTTTGCCGCGTGCCACGACAGTGGTGTGATGGTGTTCAAGTTGGAGCGCGAGAGACCCGCGCACGCTGTGTTCCAGAACAAGTTGTTTTTCGTGAACAACGAGAAGCAGGTGCAGAGCTTTGACTTCCAGCGCGACGAGACCTCGTTGCCCATGTTGAGCTTGAAGAAGATCGGCAAGGCGTGGTCGTTCATCCGTACCATCTCCTACAACCAGTCGGACAACACCTTGTTGGTGACCCACGGCGAGGGCGAGAACGGCATGTACGCGTTGGTGGCGTTGCCCAAGCACGTGACCGGCGCCATCGAGCCCACCGACGTGAGACTGGGCGAAGGAAACTTTGCCTGCTTCATCTCGCGTAACAGATTCGTCAGTTTCGTCAAGGCCACCAAGTCCTTGCACGTGAAGGACATGAACAACAACACGACCAAGACAATCCAGTTGGACTCCTCGGTCGTCGATGTGTTATACGGCGGCGCAGGCCGCGTGTTGTTGGTGAAGAACCATGCGGTGGTCAATTACGACGTGCAGCAGAGAAAGGAGTTGAACGAGTTGGCTGTCAACAACGTCAAGTACGCGTCGTGGTCGCCTGACGGACAGCACCTCGCGTTGTTGGCCAAACACACCATCACCATTGCCACCAAGGACTTGGAGTTGGTGACCTCGATGCACGAGACTATTCGTGTCAAGAGTGCCGCGTGGGACGACTCCGGCGTGTTGTTGTACTCCACCTTGAACCACATCAAGTACACCTTGTTGAATGGCGACAACGGTATCATCAAGACCATGGAGAACACCATGTACATCGCCAAGATTGCGGGGTCCAAGGTCTACTGCTTGAGCAGAGCGGGCCAGGTCGAGGTCTTGTCGATCGACCCTGCCGAGTATAGATTCAAGAAGGCGTTGGTGAACAAGAACTTTAACGAGGTCTTGCGCATCATCCAGAGCTCCAACTTGGTCGGCCAGAGCATCATCGCTTACTTGCAGAAGAAGGGCTACCCCGAGGTGGCCTTGCAGTTCGTCGAGGACCCTGAGGCCAGATTCGACTTGGCCTTGGAGTGCGGCGACTTGGCCATTGCCGAGACAGAGGCCAACAAGTTGAAGAACGACGTCAAGTGGGAGAAGTTGGGCCAGGAGGCATTGCTCCAAGGAAATGTCGAGGTGGTCGAGAGAGTCTACCAACAGTTGGAAGAGTTCGACAAGTTGTCTTTCCTTTACTTGTACAAGGGTGACCAGGAGAGATTGAACAAGATGACCTTGATTGCCAACGCCCGTTCCAACGTGTCTGCGCTCGTGCAAAACACCATGTACAACAACGACGTTGACTCGAGAATCGACGCCTACTTGAAGGTCGGCATGTATCCTTTGGCATACACCTTGGCTGCCTCCAACGGCATGAACGAGAAGGCCAACGAGATCTTGTCTCTCGCAGGTATTAATGCAAGCGACGTGCAGTTGCCAGAGATCGACTCTCCTGCAATCTTGCCAACGCCATCGGGTGAGATCGCTAAGAACTGGCCAATTGGCGAAGGCAAGTTATCCTTCTTCGAGACCGCTTTGGTGTCTGGAAACGTGGAGAACTTGAGCATCGAAGACGAACCAGAGCAGACCAGCCAAGCAGCTAAAGCCACCGCTGCCTTCGACATCAACGATGTTGCCTTCGATGACGAGATCGAGGAGGACGAGGGCGGATGGGACATGGAGGACGAGGATCTCGACATTCCAGACGATTTCGAAGATATCGAGGATGTTGAGGACACGACTCCTCTTGGTGCTAAGACAGAGGACGTGGCCAGCGGTGAAATCGCATACTGGCTCCGAAACAACAAGACCGCGGCTGGCTATGTTGCTGCCGGCTCTTTTGAGCAAGCCGCCACGTTGTTGAACAAACAGCTCGCGGTTGTCAACTTTGTGCCATTGAGAAAGAGGTTCTTGGAGGTGTACAACAGCAACAAGTTGTACTTGCCAGGAGTGGAGGATTTGCCTGCCATGAAGGACTACATCAGAGAGCACAACGACGAGGACGACCAGAAGAAGTTCAGACCGTTCATTCCAGGATACGACTCGTTGGAGGAGAAGTTGGGTACTGCCTTCAAGTTCTTCAAGACCAACAACTTGCCCGAGGCAATCAACTCGTTCAGAGACATCATCTACACCATTGCTGTGTTGAGCGTAGAGGACGAGGAGCAGGAGGCCAAGTGCGACGACATCTTGATCTTATGCAGAGAGTACATCTTGGGCTTGTCGATTGAGTTGGAGCGCCGTGCCCTTGATCCATCTGACATCAAGCGGAACCTTGAGCTCGCTGCTTACTTCACGAGAGCCAAGCTCCAGAACGCTCACCGTGTGAACGCTTTGCAAGTGGCCATGCTGCAGTCCTTCAAGAACAAGAATTACACCAGTGCGTCCTACTTTGCCGGTGAGCTTTTGTCGTTGATCTCGACTGGTGCCAAGGCCGAGCAGGCACAGAAAATCCGTGCCAGAGCCGAATCGATCTCGACGGAGGCGCACGAAATCGACTTCGACCCCTACGCCGAGTTCGATATCTGTTGTGCGTCTTTCACGCCAATCTACAAGGGCAGCGAGGTGGTCACCGAGGCGTTGGTGGGCGCCAAGTACAAGGCGGAATATAAGGGCCAGGTGTGCCGTATCACCAATGTGACCAGCATAGGTGCTCCGGCCTCGGGCTTGCGCATTAAGGTGTAACAGCCTTGACCCTGATAAGTAAAACCAGACTGTACTAAATACTTCAATACTTTCATAAAAATAGATAATGTTCGAAAATAGAGGAAATATTCCACTGTAAAAAACCAGTGGCTGACAGCATAGTGCAAAAGTGGTGTCGCGGGATTTTGCAGAATTGGTCCCGCGAAAGAGGGGACGAGACCAGTTTTTTGATATGGTATAGTTAAGCGAAGCGAGAAAAAAAATACACCTAAACACGCGCACCTAAATTCCAGTTTTCTCCAATTCTTTGCAAAGACTCCACTGAATCCATTTTTGAAACTTCACAAAATTTAAGGGAATCTCGAAAACCGGCAATGTCAAAGGAACAGGCCGTGGCCCTCAAGGACCAAGGAAATGCGTATCTCAAGGAACAAAAGTATCAGGATGCCATCGACGCGTACACCCAGGCGATCGAGCTCGACGCCACGAACCCCGTATTCTATTCCAACAGAGCTCTGGTCCACATCAAGTTGGAAGCCTACGGACTGGCGATTGCTGATTGCGACGCCGCTTTGAAGGCGGACCCAGGTTTTGTCAAGGCCTACTACAGAAAGGGTGTGTCTTTGATGGCCCTTTTAAACTACAAGGAGGCCCAGACGAACTTCAAGATCATCTTGAAGAAAGTGCCTGGCGACCGTGCCACGAACGAAAACCTCAAGCAGTGTGTGAACTACTTGAAAAAACAGGCGTTTGAGCGTGCCATCGCGGGCGACGAGAAGGTCTCGGTGATCTATAGCTTGGACTATGACGGAATGCTAGTAGACAAGACATGGACCGGCCCCGACTTTGAGGTCTCCCTGATAAAGGCCTCGGGCTCAGCAGAACCCACCGTGCAAATCGAGGGCTTGGACCACGCGTACCTCAAGTACATGATCAAGCTCTTCAAGGACGGAGGCAAGCTTCCTAAAAAACATGTATTCGCCATCGTGGCCAAGGTCCACGAGCTCTGCAAACAGGAGCTGGCGTTGGTGGAGATCACGCTACCGCACAGCAAGCTCGAGCGCTCAGCCACGGAGGAAAACGTCGACGAGATCATCTTGCAGAACGGGAAAACCGTCACTGTGGTAGGAGACACCCACGGCCAGTTCTACGACGTGTTGAACCTCTTCAGCAAGTTCGGCCACGTGTCCGAGGACCACGTGTACTTATTCAACGGAGACTTCGTCGACAGGGGCTCGTGGTCGTGCGAGGTCGCACTCTACCTCTACGTGCTCAAGATCCTTTACCCCAGATCGGTATTCATCAACAGAGGCAACCACGAGACCAACGACATGAACAAGACGTATGGGTTCACCGACGAGTGCGAGGCCAAGTACTCGAAGAAAGTGTTCGAGGCGTTTGCCGAGTCCTTCGGCGCGCTTCCCCTCGCCACTTTGATCAACCAGCTGTACTTGGTCATGCACGGAGGCCTCTTCTCCAACGACCAGGTGAAACTCAAGGACATTAAGGCAATCAACAGATTCCCCAGCCTGGGCTCGTCGCAGCCTGACCGCGAAGGGCTTGCGATGGAATTGCTCTGGACAGACCCCCAGCCCGAGAACGGCCGCTCACCTTCGAAGAGAGGCTTGGGTATCCAGTTTGGCCCCGATATCACCGAACGTTTCTGCTTGAGCAACAAGATCCGCAAGGTGTTGCGGTCGCACGAGGTGCGCATGGACGGTGTGGAGGTGGAGCACAAGGGCCGGCTCATCACCGTGTTCAGTGCCCCCAACTACTGTGACTCCACAGGCAACTTGGGAGGTGTAGTGCATATTACCGAGAACCCAGAGTACGATTTTGCATCTGACGATGGCGAGGGCTACAGGTTGGCAGAGGACCCCAACTGTCCTTGGGCATTGAAGATCGAGACCTTCGAGGCCGTGCCCCACCCAGACCTCAAGCCCATGGCGTACTCCAAGAGCGGGTTCGGCTTCTGAGTGTTTGTAGGAGCACAGTGTATCATTTAGACAAGATTCGCCCAGGCGCCTTCATGGGGCGTCTCGGCAGGCCACTAGCATGTATAAATATAATGCCAATTCATCAATCCACGGGAAGATTATATGAGAGTATAGGAGTATGGTAGTCTGTCATTGGAGCCAATTGATTTTCTGAGGCTTTATGAGCAAATAAGTATGACGTGCATGTTGGCTTCTCTCAAGGTAGCGTGGACTGCCGTGCTAGAGCTTAACTTTTCGGAGTAAAACTCAACATTCAATAGGAATCAATATAGACTAGCAGATTGGCAATTTTTTCTTTGATTGATCATAATATTCCTGATATGGACAGGGCTCTTCTAAAATGGCGTCATGGCGCGCGAGATATCAGGCGAGAACAAGAATATGCTCTTAAAGAAACCACCTCAAACTACACATTTATTCGATGAAGCCCAGTCAAAAAATCACCTCCCCTGAGGACGACGATGCACCCGAGGAGTGGGACCAGCGGATAATGCATACTGGCTGCTACGAGGAGAACTTGGCTCTCCAGTTGTGCCATGCTGATGAGGGAGATTGGCGGAAATGCCTAGGCCCGATGGAGGCCTTTCGCAAGTGCTGGGACGCGAACAAGAATAACGAGCGGACCCACACCGTCAATGAGAAGGTCGATGGAAATTAGGTGGATTGAATGATTGATACGAGTAGAGATGTTACATAAAAGTAGTACGTCATGTATATAGTTTAAAGTCACGCATATTGAATGGATTTGTAATTACTTTTCTGGTTTCTGCTCACTCAAGCAAGCCGCTTCTGAGACGCGTTGGGAAGATTCTGGTATTTAAAGAAAAACATCACGGACGAGGAGATTTGAAGAGAACCAATTAATGAAAGCCCTCAAAAAGACCCAGTTAGAAAAAATTTAGTATTTCGAAAGTTCATGCACCATAAAAATAACTATTTTGCTTTGGTATGTTGGTCAGCTCATATACTATTTTTCCCAAACGGTGTGCGCACGTGACCTGATCCAGCTTTTGGCTCACTACGATGAAAACACTGATTCTTCGTCCGCTATGGCATCAATAAGCTCAGAATTCGAGCATCTGATCTCACTAGACGAAAGCTCCGGTCACAGCTCCTCTCAGGAAGACCTCGCACACAATGAGTTATGGAGCCGTACGGGCGTGGCGCTTGAGTCTGATGTTTCCAGATTGAAAGCTGAGAACACCGATCGTTTGCATAGAAGATGGGACGAAATCATCGCAAAGTACTCCCGAATCGATGACCTTAAGGAGAGTGATGAAATCGACTTAAACACAGGTGAAATTACCGTAGATAACGGACATTTGCGCTCGTTCACAGAGACAGGTAGCCACAAGTACGGCGTAACCTCTTCTTCGAGTCTTTGGGCCATAGATGATCAGTACGAAAGGGAGCACAGGGAATACAAAAACGCAGAGCGAATCAAACAGAAGCTACGACGCGAGGAGCGAGAGCGGCTCAAGGCCAGCGGCAAGTTTTACAACCAGAAAATGAGACAATTGGACTTCGTGACAGAGCCTGTACCAGATAATATTCTGCTTTTAAGCCCTTCCCCAACCAAAAAACAGAAAACCACGCTAAGCTCACCGGTGCCTCTGGAATCTTCTTCGCCGATAAAGAAAGGACCTAAAGCTTTAAGTTATGGGGCCAGACTTAGCACACCAGAAATCAGTCCATTGAAACAGAATGCATCTTTGCTAGCTTCACCGCCTAGCCATACCTTCTTAGAAAGCCCGACTAGACCAAGAAGTAGAATATCAACTGATTCTGAACCATTTGGTCGCCTGAATCGCGGTTATACAGATATTTCAGACAAACCCCAGATTTCAAAGTACGAAAACGATTCTCAACTGGTTGAGAAAGGAAATGAAATCGAGAATAACTACGAAATCGATGAGCTGTTTCTGGCGACAGAACTCAGTGATTCTTCACCTTTTGAATATTACCATTGCGCTTTTTATGGATGCCGGTATGCATCAAATAGTAAGGCGTCATATAGAGCACACTTATTAGCGGAACATTCACCCGAACTACAACTTATTGGGTACCCCACTTTTTCAGAAGAAAAGCACAAATACCCTATCCCCGGAGACACCATTCCCAAATTGAACCTACATTTCCCCCTCAGATTTCAGGCCCCACCACACCGACCTTTTACGTGTGGGCAGGAACTAGCACTGGGCCGGTGCCAGAAATTATTTCTAAACCAAAAGAGCTTGCTCAAACACAAGCAGAGATCTCCAAAGCTCTGCTCAACACGAAGACAGGTTCTTCTATGTCCTCTCTTGGGCTGCGAGTTCATGACTGATGCCAGCTATCAGGAATACCACGATCACGTGAACACTCACATGTGTGATTCCCCCACGGAATCAAAAAGCACAGAAATACCTAACTGGGATATCGAGGAGCCTGCCGATTATTTCAGTGACTCCGCTTCAAACATATCTAGCTTTGACAAGGAGACGGAAAGTGACATTGAGGATGTATCACTGGAAAGAGACATTGAGGAGATACCCGCGCAGTTGAGTTTCCCCCTTCCAAAGGATCCATCCCCTTCCTTAAATTTTCCGAAACTTGAGATTCTTGATGCCCGAGTAGACCTCAAATTTGACACGGAGAGGAACGATAAAGAGCAGGGCTACTCATCCATAGACGAGTTGTTCCAGGATGATGACGCTGAATGAGACAATAACTACACTCGCATATGTAACATAATACTACACAGCATCCCTAGTGGATACAAATCCTTTAAAAATATCATATATCGATGTAGTGTGATCGACTATTTACAGAGGTGTCTATTTGGTATCATGCTGAGGTATTAAGGATTGGGACAACCGATCACGCAGATGGTCTTCCTTTGAAAGCATCATCGCCCAGGAGATACTTATCAAAAGCTTCGTTTCTCTCGGGGAACGGACGAGGACCACAGATCCTGATCATGTCTTCCCTGGTCAAGACCTCCTTCTTGAACACTTCTTGCGCAACCTTGTCGACCAAGTCAAGCTTTTCCGTCAACAACTTTTTACATTCAACGTAGGCCTCGTCGATGAAGCGCTTGACTTCCTGGTCAATCACGCGGGCAGTCGTTTCGGAATACAAGTTGTGAACTTTCATGCCGCTATTCTCATCGCCGTTGTCAAAGTATACGTTTCCAAGTTTGCTGGACATTCCCAACTTCAAGACCATGGATTGTGCCATCTGGGTGATCTTCTTAAAGTCATCAGAAGCGCCGCTAGTGACGGACTCGAAGTGCAACTCTTCACTGACTCTGCCACCCAAAGTCATGATCATTCTGTGCTTGTACTGCTCCTCAGAAACCAAGTACTGGTCCTTTGGTAAGTACTGGGCGTAACCCAAGGCACCTTGGCCTCTAGGAATGATGGAAACCTTTACCAAAGGATCCGCAAACTCCAAGAACCAGCCGCAGATTGCATGTCCGGCCTCGTGGTACGCGACAGTCTTCTTCTCCTCAGGACTCAAGATTCTGGACTTCTTCTCCAACCCGGCAATCACTCTCTCGATAGCTTGTTCAAAGTGATATACGTCGACAGATTGCGAGTCCTCTCTGGCTGCAATCAAAGCACCTTCATTGCAGCAGTTGGCGATATCAGCGCCAGCAAAACCAGGTGTCAAGGCGGCCAATCTGCCGGCCAACTTCTCGATCGCTTCGTCGATCAACAGATGGTACTTGCTGTAGTCCACGTCGCTGTGGCTGGCCTTGATGTCCTCGACCGACTTCAACGTGATCTTCGACAAATGGACCTGGAAGATCGCCTTTCTGCCCTCGATGTCGGGCGTGTCGATGGAGATGTGCCTGTCGAATCTACCCGGTCTCAACAACGCCTTGTCCAAGATATCCGCACGGTTCGTACCTGCCAACACAACAACGTGGTCGGAGTCCTCGAAACCGTCCATTTCCACAAGCAACTGGTTCAAGGTGTTTTCTCTCTCGTCGTTTCCACCCATGCGCCCATTGCCTCTTTCCTTTCCGATGGCGTCGATTTCGTCAACGAAGATGATCGAGGGGGCCATTTCTCTAGCGCTCTTGAAGAGATCACGCACACGTGACGCACCCACACCTACAAACATTTCCACGAACTCAGAGCCGGAAACAGACAAAAAGGGAACACCGGCCTCACCCGCAGTGGCCTTGGCCAAAAGCGTCTTTCCTGTACCTGGAGGTCCCGAGAGAATGGCACCCCTAGGGATTTTGGCGCCGAGCTTCTCGTACTTCATGGGATCCTGCAAAAACTTGACAAACTCCATGATTTCTTCCTTAGACTCCTCGCATCCCGCCACATCTTTAAACTTGATTTTGACGTCGGTCTCCTGGTTGAACAACTTGGCCTTCGATTTGCCGATCTTGAAGATTCCACCGGGGCCACCACCGGCACCGCCTTGGGCCAGCGCACGCTTGGTGGTGATATACCACAAACCTCCAATCAACATAACCGTGGGCAAGATAGGAAGCAACATGCTGAGCCAGGAGCCGCGCTCGACGTACAGAATGGGCAAACGCTCTTCAACGGGGATGCCGAGTTTATCCTGGATGGAGTTCATCTCCTCCTCGAAGATCTCTACAGAACCAATTGTGAATACTACCATGGGGTGGCCATCTGATCCTTGGACGGTTTCATCGGAGAACGCGCCTCTGATCAACTCGGCCTCCACGGCAAACTTATTGATAACCGTGAGTTTTGTCACAAGCCCTTTCGAGAGGTATCTGTTCTGGAAATCCTGGAAAGAGAGTTCATCTTGGCTTTGCTGGTTAGATAAGGTGTACATCACCAACAA
Organism: Metschnikowia baotianmanensis; assembly: GCA_030565705.1. Taxonomy (NCBI): domain Eukaryota; kingdom Fungi; phylum Ascomycota; class Pichiomycetes; order Serinales; family Metschnikowiaceae; genus Metschnikowia; species Metschnikowia baotianmanensis. Next base: position 40,646 of record JAJMCI010000106.1, read on the forward strand.
GGTGGTGAAGATCGTGAATCCAAGGGCGACTTTGGCAACAGTGGCGCCGTTGACCTCGACCATCTTGACTTTCTTGAGGTTGGGGTTTTTCTTCATAAGGTCCTCGAGATGCTTTCTCACATGATCTTCTTCCAGCAGCGGCTTGTCTTTGGGCTTGTCTGTGGATTTATCATTGGATTTGTGTTCGGATTCAGAGGCAGCGTTCTTCTCCTTTTCGCCGTCTTCCTTTTTGTGGGGCTTTTCCTCCTGGCTTGGCTTTGTGTTTTGACTGTTGAACAAGCTTGTACTGCTCTTGAGCTGTAGTCTATGAAAAGAAGAAAACTGTCTATGGGCAAGGATTTGAGAGACACAAACAGCGGTTCTCGGCGCCCGAGACCCGAACCGGGCTGTTGCTGCCGCTGTAAATAGCGACCTTCTCATTAGCATTTGTGTATATTTTAAGTGACGTTGAAATTTAAAGTAGATCGTCGGCGAATCTGAATGGCGTTTTGCCGTCGCTCAGGCACCGCATGTAGGTCACGTGACGCCAGACACCAGACACCAGACGTAACGGTTGCGTTTTGACAAAGCGACATTACTGAAGTTGCTAAATGTTAGGTCATTCTTACGTCTCAAAATTGTCATAAACATAATTTATATATTCTGTTTGTCTCATTCGCTATCTAAGCGTTCCTATTCCTTTATGGGTATCTTACTCACATCTTAAAAACATGCTCGGTCAGCCCAATCTGTTTGGGGGCGAGACCTCTGTGACTTCTGGGACTTATTAATGCACCTTATCGAAATCAGGTACCCCAGCCACACTAAGCCTACCACTCTTGACTGCAACAAAGTGGTACTCGTGATGTGTATTGTATCCACTTTGAAATCCATTCTGGGTATACAATAATTCTTCTTCGCAGGGGAAGAATGGAAAATAATGACGACCAAGCTTGTGAGACTGATGTCCATGCACCTCACACTTTTTAAAACGCGTCTCATATCCCTTGCCAATTGTTCAGGTTGTCCAACGCAAAAAAAAAAAAAACACGGGTGACAATTGACGGTCTAATCGACTGGAAATAAGATCCAATGATCCAATGTCATTCCGTCAATAATTCATAAAACAACATCAGTATTGTAAGCCACTGGTCCTTACGGCCCTGTCGAGTTGACCATGTACTTGTCCCACGTAGTCTCACATACTTCCAAGAACTTCTTCTTTGCGCTACTCTCGTTGCCCTGGAATATCGTGAACTTGAATGCAGACTCGTCGTTGAACGATATGCTTCCTTTGAGTGCTGACGTCGCCTTCCGCTTCATCTCCATCTCCTCCATCTCTTCCTGGGTGGCCTTCTCATCGTCACTATGACTCACGTCGAAACGCTCCCTTTGGGCAGAGGGCGGCTGCGAGGGCATGGGCGCTAGTTTGGCCACCTGCCCCTCGAATACATCCAACACCGGTTTTCTCCGCCGGGCCGCCATGGCACGCGGCAGACGTGGCTTCATGACTCTCTCAGGGGCCACGCCCGCGGCCCTACCTATCGGCGTGGGAACAAAATGTATGGCTGTTTGAGGAAAGGGGCCTATCGAGGGGTATATGTATCTGACAGGCACCCTTCTGAATGCATGTGGGCCATATAAAGGCCGCATGGGTGCAGAGTTGATCGCTGGCGCCATCCCCGCAGTGTGTGCTCTAGCCGAAATTCGAAGGGGCCCTGGCGCGTTATTTCGTTTGAGTGTCTTTCTGGAAAACGCCCCGTTCATCCGCACGAGCTCGGAGTCGTCCAAGGGACTTCGGTCGAAGGGATCGCTATCGTCGCGGTCGTGATATACGCTCTCACCGTCGCTCTGGACCTCGACCGCGTGCAGGTCTCTGTTGAGGACCTGAGAAGTGGTGGTGTAGTTTTCGTCTCCGTTTTCGTTTTCGTTTCCGATTGCGGTTTCGTGTTCGTTTGCATTGTCAATTTCTATCTCGGGTTTATCGGCAGACTCTACATTGTCCACGGGCCTACTGTCTGAAGGCAGTTCCATTGAGGTTTCGCCGTCGGCGGAACTGGACGCGGTTTTTAATGGAGAAGCGTCTGACCAGTTTGCAGACAGTGGGAAATGTGCCGAAGAAGCGCTAACGGAGTGCCTTCTGTAGTAATTACCTGATGATATAAGCTTGTTCTGTTGTAGCCTGATGGACTCGCTGATTTTGAGGGTGTCTTGCATGTCCAGGTTGACGAATTGTGACGTGACGGGACTAACGATTCTCATAATCATGTCGGATTTATTCTTGTCTTTGGAAAGTACTAGCAGAGAGGGCCGGGGTTTTTCTTTCACGGACATGGTAGCTTTTTTTAAGGTTAGACGTTGACGTGCGGCGGACCAGGCTTTATTTGAAGAAAATAAAAATTGGTGTATTAGGATGGCAGGGGGCGGCCAGAAGTCTGTGCTAAGGCGGCGTCACCAGCACATGGGCAGGATGCTCGTGGATGTGAAACAAAAGTAGGACCGGGAATTTAGCGAGGCTGCCGGAACAACAGAAAAAAAAAAAAGCTTTTGTGACAAGCCGAGCTGGGCCTTGTCACTATACCTTATTTTGCCTTCCGTAAACAAGCTTTGTGCGGGGTTTAAGATCCGCCAAGGTTTCAATTAATGACTTTTTCCATTGAATGGTGACTCAAAAATAGGGAACTTGTGTAAAAATTAATATTGGGCGGGAGGGAGACCACACCAGACTCCAGTTTCTGAAATCGAGGCCTTGTTAGAGAAGACCGCGCGACTTGTTTTACATTGGAATTTGTTTCTCAAAGCCGCGCGCCGACTTTTGAGAGGGCAACATTACGAGACGGGTGCCCGTTATAAAGACGCGCCGGAGACCTGAAGTTTCGAATTTTGAGCAAGGGAGATATTTATGATGAACACTTTCACTGTATGTTCATTTTTCTTTAAATTCTTTGGCGGAGTATGCGGTTTCTTGCAGGGTCACGGGACATATCTTGCTACACCCATATACCGGATTACCACATTCCGCTCTCAAATGCAGTCGAACATAATCCCGAGGCTTGGTGCTTGGTGCACGGCTCTGAAATGCGCCGAACATGAAACTGAGTGAGTTTTTCCCTATGCAGCAACAGACTAACTATAATTTCCAGGTCCTTACGTCATGGGGCTTCCCCTTTTACGTCAAAACTAGAGAAAATTTTTTCACGGATGTTAAAGCCCATGGCCAATGAAAGATAAGATGTGTATGGATTTACCAAAAAAATAAGGTGTAACACTTAAAGCCTGCAGCACCGTTTGAGTGCAAATGGCACACTTTATGGAGTTCCGCCTTTGGTGTACATCTGGGGTGTTTCACATTCGTCAGAGGAAGGCAGCGTGCGGCTACGCCACGCGTGTGGGAGACACCGTTACGTCGCTCGCAGGAACAATTTGGTATTGGCCCGTGAAATATATATTCCAAGCTCGCTGTGTACGGCCGATAAGCCATGTTTGCAACTTGTTTCAACCAGACTCAAACATACCTCACGTAAGGAGGTCTGTTTTGAACTGGAATGAGCTAGCATTCAAATTACTAATCAGATGGTAGATATTCCTCACTAATGTAGTCTAAAATAATGCACTATCGAGACCCAATATGAGGTTCCCTCTTGTCTTCTAATGTTGATCTAATAGTTCTAATTGCAATCTATGAAAAGGTCCATGAACACAAGATGATTCCTGAGCAAAGGCACGGTGCACACAGCACGAGACGTGTCCTGCAGGATACCAGTGTCCAGCTCCCTCTAAACGACGCTTAATCTAGACGGTAAAAAGCTCCCAGTTCTTGGATCTCTTCATACCGTTCAACGAGTGGAACCGGGAGGTACATGACCAAGGTCTCCATGTGAAGTCCTTCTCTGGCTTGCACTCGCAGTTCTTCTGCTTTCTAAGTTCTGGGTCCGTGATACAGTTGGTGAAAGGACCGTGGTAGTATCCGGTGTCCGGGAAGAAGTGGAGTTTGTCTCTAGGCATGAGAAGAGAGGCACCAAGCGAATGCACTGGCGCATCACCCCATCTCTCGTAGAAGAATCCACCCAGCTTGTCCAAGTAGTCGAAGAACTTCAAGTACGCATCGGATCTGAAAAATTTGATGGACCCGATCTCGAAGTTCGACCAGAAATGGCAGCCGTTGTATGTCTTACCATTGTCGTCGGAAATCCAGTTCAAGTTGTTGTTCTCGGCAATGTATTGGGGGAACTCCTTCATAAACTTTCTCGTGGTCTCCCACAACGTAGGAATGGTCTCCTTGTACTCGGGCAACGAGATGGTCCAGCCGTAGTACTTGTCATTGTCCTTCATGAACTGGAAGGGGTCGTAGTCGATGTCGCAGTGGAAGATGATGTCGGGCTCGACTCTCCAGTAGAACTCGTAGTCGTCCAACAACTCGTGGCGGAAGAAGAACCCGGACTCAAATCTACACATGTGTCTGTAGGACTCCACACCACCGTAGATGACATTCTGTCTCACCATTTCGGCTCTGCACTCTCTGGCCTTTTCTTGGTCAATCCAGTCGGGGTAACTCCAGTGCTCTTCGGGAATCATCCCGAACTTGGCCTCACCGGAAACCATGCCACGGATGGCCTTCTTGAACTCCTCGCTGAACTCGTCGTTGTTCAAAAACACCCAGTCATAGTGGTAGTTTTTGTTGAATTTCCTCTCGACGTAGCCGATGGACTGGGTCAAACCCTCCAAGTCGGAGTTTCTGGCCAAGGTGATGAAGGTGGCCTTGACTTTTCCGGCCGACCCGACTGGAGCGTATTCCACGACACCGGGGGCAGGCAAACCCTTTTCAAGTGCTTTCTGCACGTTGTTCTTGCCTCTAGCGCTCCTCTTTGCCGGCTTGCCGATCCGGGGCTTGGAGGACGGAGCCTTAGTCTTTTTGGCGACGGGAGAGATCGTGTCACTGGAAAAAAGCGAGTCCTTGGTGAGAAAGTAGCCGCAGATAATCAACGCAACGGCCAACAAGGCTATCCGGACGTACCGGGAATTAGGCCTTGCGGACGACATGGCTGTATAGTCTAGTCTTCAGAAACAAAACCTTTACCCTACCAGAAATAAAAGGGAGGGACAACAGTATGTGGAGGAAATCGAGAGAAGGAGCTAAAAAAAAGGACCGAGAAAAACTACAAGTGAGACTGTGTATAGCGTGAGACCTATGGCCACCTAGACACGCGAGCCACGTAGCCACGATTCAGAAGGATGGGTGCACAATTAAAAAGTGATGCTTTTTTTTTTGCTGGATATACCCTTGCAAAATCGAGAAAGAAAACCAACACCAGTAAACATGTATTTTGAAGATCTGTTATCTTAGTGCCAGGGAACCGGAGCCTGATTTCAAGCTTGTCACCGTCAATATAGACGATATCGTCCCAAGGTGTTCTTTTCTCAGTTTAATAGGGAGGCTCAATGAATCCCCTCTTCAATCCTGGGTTTCCCTAAGTTTCCCTAAGAAAAATCAGTACCTCCTAAGGTTAAAAAAGCATTTTTCCACGTTTTTCCTAAGAAAAATCAGTACACCCTAAGGATTCAAGAGGGTGTTTATTTTTTCCCGTTTAATAGGTGTGCAATGGAAAGGGTATGGGCTCATGACCATTTGGTTATTAAAGATTTAGGTGCACCCTCGTGCAATCGCGCCCAGAGAATGGGGAATACTAGGTTGCTTACTATCTGCCTCGAAATACGATACGGAGCCGTGTGGCGTACCCTGTCAGAATTCCGTGATTGAGCCTTGTATTTTTGTTCATACCTTTATTGGAGGATGTATTGCAAGATGACATTGGACATTTCATGTGGGAAAATAGCAAAAATAAAAAAAATCGCACTAGTAGACGCGGGAAATTGCGGAAGGACAGCGAAGC
>JAJMCI010000107.1:0-46557 GCA_030565705.1 Metschnikowia baotianmanensis
TATAAGCAAGAGCGCACTTCCATGAACTGCTTCCAGTTTTTCTGCCTAGGCAGATTTCAAAAGCTTGGAAAGCGATTCATTCATTGGGTAGTTGACACAGGCAATTTCAATACATAGGTGTGGTCAGGTCGGAATCAGTTTAGGTGATTCGTGAGATGAGACCTCGAAATGGGTTAGAGGTTTTATATATAGCTGTATAGTTTGTGGGCTAAGAAGGTAACTTTCGTGCTCTCCTCTAATCAATGAATCTACCAAAAAAAAAAAAAAAGAAAAAAAAAAAAACATGTAAAGAATACGCAGATAGAGCTACACTTGTCGTTTGTATCATGCTCATAACTCGCTCATCTTGCTCACTATTGATTCGAATCCAGGAGAACGACCAGAAGGATATCATTCGAGCGCACAAATTTCATAGAAGATTCAGACGAAGGATAGCCATTCCGACCTAAACAATACTCAAAGATTAGTTCTTTCCCTGATACATGTTTGCAAGCAAGACTACGACTCAAACATCTGGTCTTCCTAAATTGGACTTGTGGAAACCGTCGATGCACAAAACTTACTTTAACTTGAGGGCTTACTAATCATCAAGCCGTAACTCAATAGACTGATACGTAAGTTGTTCAATTGAGTGAATAAAAAAGGGAGATAAAAAAACCGCTGATTTTGTTACCAGCAAACTTTACCAAATCTAATTATCAGACAAGAAAGCGCACTGCGAACAGTCTCACGCCCTGTACGTACCGATGGGCCCATTGAAGTAAACCTTTTCCGAAGGGAGACAAAACTACCACGATGATGTTTCCAACGGTGAGGATAGCTAGTTCACGCTCAGTTACGTATTCCCTACATTTTAAATCAAATTTACGTCACTCCTTCCGTCATGACCTCTCCTTAACATCAAAGAGGTGCTACTCGATTGATCCGTCACTCATAGTTAGCACCCTCACCGATTCTTTACAACAACTACACGCTCACGTGGGACTTCCGTGGTACTCGTTGATCCCATTAACGACCTTTGGATTGAGAGCGGTATGGACATTTCCTCTAGCGCTTTTGCAAAGGCTACGCATCCAGAAACAAAACGTTCTTCGTCCCATAATTGCTGCCACCGGGCCTGCCGTTAGGTTGAACTTGGCAAAATCGGCCCTGAATGCCGGCAAGACCAAGGACACACATATATCTTCTATAATAGCCCCTGCAAAGAAGATGAGGTATGAAGAGATAATGGTTTTGTCAACGAAAGAGATGCGCAAGAGACAGAAGAAGCTATTCAAAATGCATGATGTTCAGCTTTATAAGAATTTTCTCCTTCCTGTAGCTCAGATCCCACTCTGGGTGTGCATGTCAATGACATTCCGTGACTTGAGTGGCTGGTCGAGTTTGGATGCAGTGGCGAATAAACCTTTGGACGCCAGTTTGTATAATGAAGGTGCCTTATGGTTTGCCGACCTTACGACCCTGGATCCGTTCCATATTTTTCCCATGGCTGTGGGAATAATCGCCCTTGTTAATGTGGAATGGACGTTTAAAACATTCGACTTGTTGAAACCCTCGAATCGACGCAAATTGCTCCGTCCAACAATCACCGATTCCCTAGCAAACATTTCCCGCATGGCGGTGGTATTTCTTATGGCCGTTTCGCTACATGCGCCTAGTGCACTCACACTTTATTGGCTTTCTTCACAGTTGTTTTCCTTAATTCAGAATATATTTTTAGACTTATTGCTTCCAATTAGCTTCACGCCCAAAACGCGTTTGAGCTCCCGGAAACAACTAAACTTGCTGGCAATCAATGTGGTAAACGACGGGGCAAACCACCTCTGATTCTTAGTTAGATCAAGGCAGAAAATATTAAGACTGCATTTATAAATATAGATATTGCATTTTTCTTGTTCAGACGTGTGACGCGTGTGCGATACAAGATCCAAAAAGACGAGAACAAATGATAAGGGAATCGCGAAGAATCGTCTTAATTGCATTAACGACACTCCATGAACTTCACACAATGTCAGCCCAAGTCTTCGAGTTACTAGAAAAGGCTGCCATAGAACTATATCCATTGATCACGAAAGATTTATCAAATCAGTCGACAAAGAAGTACAACAATGAGGAATGGACATTGAGTGAACTAGACGAGTGGAGAACCACCCTCTTGCCCCTGATCGTAAAGAAGAGGCACGAAAGTAAGAGTGTTATTTACTTGACCAAAGACGAGTTGGTATTACTTATGGACTGGAAACTAGCGAAGGGAAAGTTTCGCCCGACACTTACCAGATTGATCAAGTCTAACAGTCCAGAGTCGGTGATTGAATTCTCAAAAGAAGGCTACAGCATCATCATGAAGTACCTAAAAGTAGCTGACGCGAACGATTGGAGCCAGCTTTCTATTGAAGACTACCAACAAATTGTCAGATCTTCGCTCAAAGCAGTGTGCCAACTCAGAGGGGTGGGGCCTGCCACAGGAAGTTTGATTCTTTCGTTGTTATCTGAAGTCACGATATTTTCGCCTCCGTTCTTCAGCGACGAGAGTTTCATGTACTTTATCAGGGATTCTCTTCATCCGACACAGCCTATAAAGTATACGGTAAAGGAATATGTCGAAGAGTTCGTTCCCCTTTTGGCGAATATTTCTGCAGAAAATAATATCCTATCCCCCGCCGTTTTGGAAAAAGGTTCCTGGTCACTCAAAATGTACCAACTCCACATGGCTGATCGTTTGGCGGACTTGAAAATTCCATTTGAAATTGATATTGATTCCATTACATCATTTAGCAACCCCTCCAAATATCTACGCGTTGAGGATTCCAAAAAGCGGCCGAGTACTACGAAAAACAGTTTTGGAAATAGAAAACGAAAGAAGACAACACCATAAGTTACGATGTCCATGAGGTGAAATAACCTTGAGAAAGCATTTCTATTTAGACTTTGAATGATAGAACTTATCTCAAAACTTCAAGAAGATGCACATTGCTTCCACAACAATCGACACACAAACAGAGGGAAACACTCAAATACTCATGTAGTCTCTTTCAAAACTGATAAGTCGGAATGGATTCTTATTTTCCGAGCTGAGCCTGCTCACATTTTCTTCCACACATACCACCATGTTTTCAAGCCTTGAATCTTTGCTATAATTTTGCGCTGCTAGAATCTCGGAGTTGATCATGCTGGCAAGTATCTTAAGATCATTTGCATCTCGCTCAAATAATCTGCTAGCTTGGGTCAACTCTTTGAGGTCTTCTTTGGTATTAAGGAGAAGAACGCTCGAAAGTTCCTTTAGCACATCAAGTGAATTTTCCCCCGCTCTCTGCATGAGACGTTTACCAAGCGAGAATGCCTCCTTATACAAACTTGCTTCGAAATCTCTTGTCAAAAAATCCTGCTCTTCCAAAGACCCAAACTTCACTTCATAAAAGCACCGCAATAACTCTATGTATTGCAGTAGCTCAAGTTCAAAGATGAACAGCTCAAGCTTCTCCAAGCGCGGAAATTCATCTACCAAAATCTTGATTGCCTCCAGAAATTGACTATCCAAAATGCATTGTTTGATAAGTTGCCTTTCTCTAGCTTTACTCGGCGCAAATAAGCCACCCAGTGTTGAAAGCCTATCCGCTTCTAACACATCCTCTTCCATGGCTTGACTAGTGTTTTTGGATAAATCATCGAGATCAGACTTAAAAGAATCCAATGTTCCTAAAAACCCCTCCTGAATGAGGTAACCGCCTATGAACTCATTTAATATGAAAGGATCATCTTGAATGTTTCGAATGGAGTTCTCAAACTTGAGGATGCTCGCATCTGTCGAGTCACTAAGATTAGTGAGCTCGTCTGAAATCACCGAGTGTAGAAGCTCTTTCTGGCTCAATTTGAGCTTTTGAATATAGCCATTAATGTTGAATTGAAAACTTTTTAGTCCAAAGTTGGTGATTATTTTGGACTCAGGTAATTCCCCGGTGGAAGGTATCTCGGCAAAGTTTGCCAAACGAAAGCCGATGATTGGGTACAAAGGTCCCAGTTCAGGGCCTTGCCCAAATAGAGAGTCTTGATACCTGTTGGATGAAGCGATATCCAGCTCGCTGATCGTTTTCACAATCACGCCATTAAGTGTTACAAAAAGTGTACGTTCAATGAAATTCACTCCAAAGCCAACAGTGTCTGTTTGGAAATTTTTCTTTCCTCCTGGCTCAAACAGAGAAAAAGTATGGAATGGGGCGTCTATGTCGAGTTTGCTAATTTCTTGCTCAGTAGAGGCGTGTCTGTTTAACTGGGAGAATCTCCTATTCAAATTGAGTGAGGATGTTCTGAAATTAACGTCACTCTTTTTTATGGAAGCATACGAGCACGAATTATTAAAACTTATGGCAAGGCTCCCTTCGAAAGTAACTCCAGGCTCGGAGCCAAGAAAAGTGAGTGTATCTTCGTCTAATTTGTTACCTGATAAGCTCAGATCGTGAAGACAAAGATCCGATTGAACTTGCTTTAAATCAATCATCAGAGCAGTCGCAGACAGTGAACCTGTACTGGATTGCACCTTCTCGAACTTGATATTTCTTTTTGTAAAGCCCATACTAAAGAATAGTGAGGAGCCAGAGGATAAAGAGGGGTCATTAGCATGAATTATGGGGTCAAATTGGGTATTGCTTGAGGCTGTTTGCTGCACAGACACTTCGTAGTAAAATACACCCGCGCTTTCTTGAACTTCATTGTTCGAGATAAAGTTATAGAACCGTTTCTTCGCTGCATGATTACTCTCCAATTCTGAGTGATTTCTTGAGAGTTTGAGACTAAGGACAGAAAAGCCGTTTTCAATGTCAGACTCCAAATTATAGCGCTCGTCCAACTTTCTTAGGTGAGCTCCCGCAGACAAAGGTGTCCAGTACATCGGGAGAGGCGAAAGAAAGATGTTCTTGTTGTCTGCCATTAAATATGGAAAAAAAGAATACTTGTGCTCCTTTTTATCACGAGCCCAAGAAATGAGCACCTCGAGAGGACTGGTCTCCAAAGAGTGTGACTCGATCTCCTCATTATCAATCTTGTAAAGAAATTCGCCGTATCTCGGGAGGTCAAACAAGGACGCTTGAGCCTGCGCAGGGGATTCCACAGATACCGAAGACATCGGGGCTGAAACGTTATCAACAGTATCGAAGGTATTATTCTCTCTGTCACTTGGCCTTACTGAGTCTTCGGAAGTTTCTTTGACAACTGTCTTATGCAGTATAAGTCTATCTTTGAAGATGCCATATAATTCAAATAAATATGCGTCATCAATTATTTCCGGGGGTGAATTTCCCAAAATCCCCAAAGCAGAGAACTTTTCCTTCAATTTTGCTCGAATCAGGTCATTTATTTGTTCATCATCACAGAAAAAATTAGGGTCTTGTGACAAGTCTCGAGGCAGGCGGAATCTATAGTGTGAGGACTGAGGAGAAAAGAAGTTCCTCGCGGCTAACTCAGGATCAAGCCAGCTCAATTCCTCATAGAGCTCTTGGCCCACACATGTATTAAGAAGATAAGGAGGAATCACATATGTGTACTCGGAACTGGTCATTTGTCAGAGTGTGGTGGAGAAGTAAGGGGCTGTGAGACTACTTTTGCGGGGCAAAACAGATTAGATAGTTAAGGGGTTGGGTTGCGAATCTGAGAAGTCACGTGGCTTTTGGCTATGCTCCAGTACTATAACTTCGGGCCTTTTTTGCGGGACACCAGAGAGGTTCTACATTCACTTCAGCCACTTGAGTGCTTGATTAACATGTTTCGAGTCTGCCCTTAAAGTCCGCTGAAAGTGTATTTTGGTCAAGTATCTCTAAGCTCATACCCCGTACTCCAACATGTCTGGAAGGCAGACTCGTGATTTATTTTACGCTCAATGATTGGAGTGACACCTAGAAAATGCCAGGTTTCAGAGAAAGAAGTTTTAAAATACATTAAATAAATTCTTCTTTCGTCAAGAACTTGAAGTGTAATCTTTTACGATCGTTCAGAAGAGCAGTCTAGGGCCAGCCTACCCTTTACTGATTCCAAGCGCGCTGTACCGCATCTAGGCAATCGCATCGCAGCTCTGGTTAACTTGGAGGACTCCGATCTGAATTCGAATCACTTCCCACATTCTTTCAGAAATAATTCCGCGAACTTATGACTGACGTTATTCTAAATCAGGTTAAGCAGGCTGTGCCTCGCATTCCGATGACTGTTATTTCCCAGGGTGCGGAAGCGTTAGTATTATCATCTACTTCGCATCCATATTTGGGCACAGAGGGGAGATACATTGTCAAGTTTCGTCCTAGAAAACCTTACAGACACCCCAAAATTGACATTTTGATCACGAAATCAAGAACAATCGGTGAGGCGAAATTCATGCTGAAGCTCAACAAACTAGACGTGCCTGCGCCACATTTAATTCTGTTGGATGCCGCGAATGGTGTTATCTGGATGAACAGTATTGGGGATATTTTGGCTGATGGCTCTGTTTCTTCTTTAAAGAACTTCTTGTGGTATCTAGAGAAAAATGGCGACGATTGTCTAGGTAGTGAAGCGGAATCGTTTTGTAAGTCCACTGGTTCCGTCATAGGGAAACTACACATGAACGACATGGTTCACGGAGATCTAACTACTTCTAACATTATTCTTCAAGGTAAAGAATCCTTTCTTATCGACTTTGGTCTCTCCTCGTACTCTTATCTACCCGAGGACAAAGCAGTGGATTTGTATGTTCTAGAAAGAGCCGTCTCAAGCACACATTCTGACCATGCAGATAAGTATAATGCGTGGTTGATAGAGGGATATGAAAGTGCGTTCCCCAAGGCAAAAAAGGGAAAATTAAGAGACACACTTAGGAAACTAGAGGATGTTCGCTTGAGGGGTCGGAAGAGGTCCATGCTTGGATGATTTGTTCTGCGTGTTTTTGTACTCAGACTTATAATGTACAATAGTGGTTTGCTACACTAAGTCTACCGAGCATCAAGATTCAAGACATATCCCCTCTCTTTTGGCCTTCACGATATCCGATCATATTATAATATAGGTTGGAGGAGGTCCCTCTCTTAAGCACATGATTTAGATTGTAACTTACTCTCGATGTTATTTCATGAAAGAATTTGCATCTCATTGATCATGTCTTGGTTTTCTCAAGCTCGGAAAATTTCACGTTTTTCTTTGCTAACGAGCCAGCGATGATTTATGATCTCACGAGCTGGAAATGAACTAATTTATTAGAGTCAACATGCTCGTCATTCCCCTTGTTCCCTCAAAAACGATCCATCCACGGAACTCCCCGAAATTTTATAGGGCCAAGTAGTTCAAACAATAAATTCAAATCAAGAATCATGTTTGGCTGTTTTCGAAAAGCGATGCCGCTCTGCAACCGCAGAGTAGCTTTTAGAATTGAGCAAATGAAAGAAAACTTAAAAATTATACTTACTTCAACCAAATAATGATACCTTGACTCTGAATGGCCAGCACATTGTTTTTGAACTAGAAAGACAACTCACTAGATGTTACGTCCGTGAGAGTAAAGTGGTCTTCAACTACAAAAGTCCAGTAATAGCCTTGTTACAAGTGCGGACTTTAGAAGGCGTTTGTTAGCAATCAAGGAGTAAAACATAACATGACACAAGGGAAGTCAGGCAACCAGGGAGATGGAGCTCAACCAACTACGGAGGATCAGTCGGCGTACAAGCCGCTTTGTGACCTTTGTAACTGGTTTTGAGAGAAGGAAGGCGTCAAATGAGGGAAGGGAAAAACAACAATCCTCCATAACATCCCAAGTAGGAATGACCGAAGTGTCTTTGAGGTAGTGGGCAAGAAAAGAAGGACTCAGTGTTGAAAATGGCAGGAAAGTCTATACTTGACTACATTAAATCGGGGAAAGCTATTGATGTATAAAAGGTTTTATGGTTCATTAAAGGTGTATTTCGAAAAAAAGACTCAAAACGAGGGTTTCTGCAAGACTACCTCAACTGTATTATTCTGTAACCCTCTCACAAATGCTCCCTCGCTCAAATTTCAGCGAATGCAAAACAGGATTCTAAGACTAGAAGCCATTTCAAGATAGTACAGCGGTAGTTCCTCCGTACGCCCCGATTGGTTTTGTGAAGGAAAATGTTACGACGTCAAGCCATTCACGTTCTACTCTTGCGAGCGCAAGTTCTCGGGCCTAAATTGACAAGGTCAACATTGTTCGAGTACTGCGAGGAGACAATAAGTTGTTGATCATGATGATGTTTTGCTGGCCAAATCTCGAAAGCAATATCAAGAATTCGAAGAATTTAAATCCTTATGTGTACATATTATTTTTCAGCGTAGTCACTGTTAAACCCCAGTTTCAATGCCACACTGTATTTTTGAGCAGTGTGTGACATCTTGCATACTCAGGTTTCATGCTGAAAATGAACGGAGAATGTAATGGCATACAAGCTTCGAATGCACTGCTTAATGTTTACTCCAGAATTTTTGCTCTGCAGTTACTTATTGCTTTTGGCTTTAGACAAAAATTTCCTAAAGTAGCCACATCAAGTCAGCAAAATGAGCCGAATTTGACAAAGTCTATATGCCCTCACGGCGCTAAGTATTTCAACAAACGAACAATAGACATCACAGTATGACTTGCGTTTGATCACAGTATGAATAGCTGGGGTTTGGACAAACAATGGAAACGATGGGTCTAAAGGACAGCTCTGAAAGGGATGTTAATTTCACACGATTTCATATTCAAGTACTGTTTAAGGTCTGGGGCAATACTGCAAAATAGATACTCCCGAAGCAGTCTCATTTCAGAACCGACTTCGTCTTTCCCAGAATTTGTTCGAATCAAAAAATTTTGTGTTCTATCTATAATGCAATCAGTCAATCAAGCAGATAATCAAGCAGATAGTCAGAATGAGCTAGGGCGGACACGAATCACGCGGGCGTGGGTCGGGTTGAGGCGGATATTCTGGGGAAGGCCAAGTACCACGGGAAACTGATCAGGTGGTGAAAGAGACAACAACCCTTCAGGCGGTAAATGAGTCAAACTGCCAGTCACTATTTTAATTTTGAAGGTTGAAGTGTTGAGACTAAAATTTGATGTATGTGTATATTCATGAAATGCCTGACGTTCACAAATGTAACTACCCAGTTCAGGTTATCATAGTATCAAGAAGATGCTAAGAATATTTCAGTGATAGTAAGTGAGAACGTCATGCGATGTATTGCCGTTGAAGCAGCCACATGCTCTGAAAAATGTCTTTCCAATAAGTGTATTCGCGGGTACATGTGAACTTGCACATCAATTTAATGAGCTTATTCGAGCTTGTCAACCATTCCACTGGCATTCGCATGCACAGGTTCTCTAGTGTTCTTGCTACGCGGCCACATCGATGGAAGCTTTACCACTTGAAACCGCGGTTCAATACATCTTTCAGTGAACCACGCGCGTAGTTTATTTTCAATGAGTTCGGATATTTTCGGTACATCCTGAAGTTTTGCTCTGGATCCAATGAGTGATTTCACCTGAAACTCTAATCTGTAGTCCGGCGAAAACGAGAACATGAGAGCAGTCCCACCACTGCCGAGAGAATCGTCTTCAGGGTGCGCGGTGAAATCTGCATCGTTTGTGTTGACCATAGAAACAGTCAAACAGCTGGAAAAACGGACCATAGATACAGACAACTGGACAGGTAATATTGCAGTTAGTGGTCTAGGGTAGTTGAGAAGAAGGCGTGTCTCGATACCTAAGGTGAGGGTATCAGATAAGTCGACATCGATTTTTGCCTCTAGACGACCCGAATCTCCTGCGTTGTGCTTAATACGACAATTTGAAAAGATCGGGAAATCATCTCCGATATCAATCTCTGTCAATTTGATTTTATCTAGGAAATCAGGCAAATCCAGCGTCTCCAAAAACTCGCTTAACGAGTGGTAGATGTTGTCGGCGAGCAATGCCTCCGTACGAAGCTGTGAAATTGTTTGAGCGACGAGCACATTGAACCAGTCTAAACTTTCCGGATTGTGGTTATTGACATCGTAGTAAGTCTTCTCTAGGATGGATTCGAGTTTTGACGTGTTTGATACGTCCTCTGAGCTTTCAGATTTGCCTTTGCTATCTCGCTTGACGATCACGCCAGACGCGTCACGCTTCACTGACTTCCGTGCAGCATCAGATGACGAAGGGGATTCGGAGAAAACGAAAAACTTGATAAAGATCAAGGCAAGTATGACCACGCTTAACTGGCCACATACAAGGCCCTGAGTGAAGCTCCAACCATTACTTGAAGTCGCGGGTATGTAGTAAGAAGCGTCTGGGCCGGTGATACTCAGTATATCGATTTGTTGAGGGCCAGCTTTTACATCCAGCCGATGATCTGTTAAGTGCTTCTCAGTAGACATTAAGGGTGGATATAAAGTTCGAATTACGGGAATGAAGAAGTTTCCCTTGGGGCGAGTAGGTCAAGTGACCGAATATCATTTTAAATCAAGAGCGCGCGTCATGAAGAACATAATTATGTCAGTTTCTCTTTACGGCATTTCACAAAATGAAAGAGTCATACAAGATTTTTTCCCCCGAATTGACAGGCCTAAGAATTTGGTTTAGTGGCATGTACTATGTACGTCCGTGTACCTTACAAGCCCGTCATCTCGGTATTGACTCTGCTGCACGAGGACATTTAAGTCTCCCTTCTGATTTCACACCGAGGCAAGGACATATGCCTGCAGCTATATACTGTTGAAGAAAGCCAGTCAAATTTCACGCCGCGCTCCTAGTATTCCTTCCGCTTCTTGGGCTTTTTGTTAGCCTTGTACGGCTCCTTCTGCTCCTTTGCCTTCTGTTCCATTTTTGACGTGCCAGGAGCAGAGCGAGAGCGCGTTACTCTTGCAGGTTCATCTCCAGCTGAGTCCTCGTCGTGGGAATCATCACGGCCTATCCAGTCCTTGAAGTTTCCCAAAATGGATCGAAGAGGCTTATCGTTCTTGTTACCGATATACTTCGAGGCAAACTCAGTCAAAGGACTCGAGGGGCGCGACGCATCGTCAGTGTCGCTAGCAAGCAATATGCTACTATTGCTGGAAAGCAAACTGTTCTCGTTCTTCTTCCCGCGCAAGTACTCCCTCACCTCTACGTACAAGTCCTTCGAGACACTGTTGAAGCTATTTCTGTTTCTCATCCAGTATGTCCGAAAGTCATTGATATGCTTCTTGAAGTCCAATTCATTCTTTTTGAACCAGCTCACGTTCAACTCTTTCCTAGTTGCACCTCTAGCGAAGTTTCTCATGAGATACTTGTCGTAGTCACGAATTATCTTGGTGATAATGTCCGAGGTCGAAATTCCCTCTGTTCTTTGAGTGGATAAAAACATACCGCGCTCTTTGATTGGTTTGTAAATATCGTCGGAACCAGCCGAAGCGTATGGTAGATCGTCATGGGCCACGTAATCAATGCGGTGCTTTGCCAAGAAACTGGGGGTAACACACCATGGGGCATCTGCAATAACTTCATCGACCCATTTGCAGTGCTTTAATGTCTCAACCCTATGTTTGTCTGAGAGCACAGTTAAGCCTTTCCGCTTTTGTGTCTCTTTATCCGAAGGAATGCCACAAACCAACTCGACATTTTTGAAGGATTTCTTGGCTTGTTCTAACTGGCGCATATGACCTAGATGAAATAAATCAAAAACTCCGTCGGCGTAAATGCGGATTGGTCGGTCTGAAGGGGGCAAATTGAACTTGTAGCCCAATGGCCTATACTTACGATATTCCTCCGGGAGTTCGGCGTCCAACTCCTTTTCCCGAGCCTCGAACTCCTCTTCTTCCTTTGTTTTGACTTTGCGTCTTTTGTGTGAACCATCTTCGCTACTCCCGTTGTTGTTGCTTTCGTCGTCAGAGTTGTCGGCGGACCCGCTGTTTGGTGAGGAGACACTGGAATCACTTCTTTTTCTCTTGCGGAAAAGCGACGTTAATTTCGGCGCAATCATGTCCACAGAGAGAGTTCTCGTGAGTGGACTCTTGACATCAGAAGTCCCTGTATCTGCCTGCTTGGCCATGGCTTTATGGGTAGTGGAGTTCAGGCTTTAGAAACACCTGCTGATTATTTTTGTGGGAGCAGGCCCCGTGTCACGTGGGGTGCACGAATGAGCGATCTCGCTGTGCGTCGAGCCTCGGGCAATTGCTGCTCAATGACGCGCTTATCAAATCAATTACTGAAGGGGCAACTTGCTTCAGGACGCAGCACCACTACTCTGTAAAGTATATCTTTCATCTATCTCAGCAAAGTAGTTCTCTTTTTTATTTCGAGAAAGTAGCTATGCCAAGTTTACGAAAGTATAGGGACCAAGGATTATCTCAATATAGCATGCAAGACTTATGATAGGTTTGAAACTTACAATCATCTTTCCAATAATTGTCTGGGAGCCTAGTTAGAAAGAGTATGTACGATACCAAGAAAATCGTTTTCACAAATTCACTCATAATTTATTGACACTATCAGCGTGCACTGTCGTTTTAGTTTTGAGTTCAGGGATTCGCAACCGAACGAGAGATTGAAGATGAGCAGATTGCCGCGTGTCGGCAATGACGAGAATATACCCCGCACCTTTTGATAATTGCTCAACATGTTTAGACTAACGACTCAGTGTATAATAAGTTCAGTCAAGTAATAAAAATTGCTGCTTTCGAGAAAGCACATTCAAGTTGAGGGAATGTCACGCTTCTTTGAATGAACGAAAATCGATCATGACAGGGCCGCTGGCTTACAGTAACTACCACGTCCAAATTCAACGCCAGAAAACTCAAGTCACATGATATCCAACCTGGTTCTGAATATTTTTTAATGGATGAGTATCTACTCAATGAGTAGGGCCTTATACTTCTCTCAAATTTCTCTCGCCTGAAATATGCATTGCCTGATGAACCATCATTCTGCTGCCTAGCATTCTCGGAAAAGCAGGCTAGTTAAGTTTTCGGCCTCGCGCACAAGAGAACCACCTCATTTTACATTCCTCACTGCTGCAACTTGAATCCTCGGAACCACACAATGAAACAGCCAGCACTCACTGACCTTCGATTTATCTCTCCTTCGACACTCAGGTCGTGGTTCGCGTCGAGATCTCTAACTGGCAATGGCAAGTTTGCTGTGGTCGACGTGCGCGATTCTGACTTCGTTGGTGGTCACATCAAAGGCTGTTACCACTATCCTGCGGGAGAAATTTATGAAACCTTACCAGAGCTACGTCGCAGACTTTTTGAAAACAAGATAGATGACGTTGTCTTTCACTGCGCCTTATCCCAGGTCCGTGGCCCTAAATCTTCTCTAGTTTTCTTGAGAACCTTGCAGGAGTTGCCTGCCGAGGAGCGTGACAAGCTCAAAGGCTTAAACGTCTGGGTGCTATCCGGTGGATTCACCGCTTGGCAAAAACAATATGGGACAGATAGAGAGGTCACAGAGGGTTATCAAGAGGATATTTGGGAGTAAAGCTTGAAAATTTCACTGTGTAAATTTTTTATTGTTGCGATTTAGACTACGAAGCATCGGCCACCATTGTTCACCGACGGTCAGAAACCCGATTGATCTCCTATATTAGACTGGGCTCATTGTACTGAAGCACAGTTTGCTGCATCTGCACAGGCTGCTGCCATTGTTGGGTAGGTTGCCACTGTTGTGGCCCTGGTTGAATCTGCTGCAGTTGTTGCGTTTGTTGCCATTGATTTGTTTGTTGCATTTCGTGGGCGTTTTGATACACCGGCTGTTGAAAGCCTCCTGTTGCTTGATTAATCATATTTGCCTTTGCGTTCTCAAAATGATAGATTCGAGCTTGCTCCTGCTTTGTTTCTGGAAATACAGACACCGTTGGTAAGTTTTCCAAGCCTCCCGCAGTCGGTTGGACTTTGATCGGTTGAGCCTTCTGGCTCTCGGACGCAGAATTGAACACTTTGGTAGTCGATTCGGATATTTTGAAAGGATTACTTTCAGTAGATGAAGGGTCCGCTTTTTCTGGAATAGACGAATCCTTAAAAGTGAACGCAGTAGTTTGGTTGTTAGCAAATCTTGTACCACCGAAAGGGTTTGTAGAATCCACAGAGATACTTCTTGCACCAGCATGTGAACCCATTTGAGCAAAAGGATTTGTATTAGACCTTCTCAAGCCGCTGTCGAGGTCAGTGATCTGGCCTGGGAGCGTAGAGTTTTGCGACAAATGATGTTCCGGGAAACCTGTGTATTGTTGAATCACAGGCTGTGGATGGCCAGCCATGAATGGATTAGATACTGACAGCTGCTGCTGTTGATGTTGCATTATTGAATGCATTTGTTGCTGTTGATCCTGGTGACTCTGCAATTGATGATTCTGCGCTTGCTCAAACTGCGCTTGCGGGAAATTACCGAAGCCTGCTCCAGTGGGGTCGGTACTCATGCTTGCAGAAGCATATTGAACCATGGGAGCGAATGAAGAAGGCACGGATGTTCCCCAAGGATTGAGAGTTGCCTGTTGAACAATGAGTGTGTTGGTACCCTGAAATCCATGCGTTGGGTCGATATGCGTTGAGGAAACGGGTGGTTGCGAGATCTCTGGTTGAACGCTAGCATGAGGCTCAGACACGTGCTTGAATTTCCCCCCATTTATTAATTTAACGGAAGAGATGGCACTTTTGTCTCTCTTTGATCTCAAGTACTCAACTCTATGTTGCTCGAACAAAGGATCATTTAGGTATTCTTCCAAGGAAGACGTTAATGCTGTTGGCGCATGTTTGATAGTCGGAACATGCAATTTGGTAGCATACTCAAGATGCTTTGCGACCCGCAAGTAGTCGATCACGTATTTGGTTTGATCGACAAATTTCTTGTAAACGTTTAAACCACGCTCTGCATCGTTCCGGAACATCTCGAAGTAATGCTCCAAAAGGTTGATCACACCTTCATTGAGAACCTGAAAGAGTGCCAAAAGATCGTTAACAAGTAGACGAAACGCAGTAAGGACAATATCGTTTTTGACCTCGGCCTCCAAAAACGAGTTTTTCAATAGAGCGTCAATCTGTTTTTGCACGCTTTCACACTCACGAAGCAACCCCTTTTCAACAGAGAGCGAACGTAAGCGACCACCGTTTTGCGTGGCGGAGTTGTTGACACGCTCACTGCGTACATAATCGATTCGAGTATCCGCGAAATGTCTGACGCGGGTATGCAAGTATCTGCTGTATTTCATGATGTACCGCACGTCTGTAGTAAGCCCCAGATGACGAGCAATGTCGGCTCGTGATAAGTTAAGCATATCTGGGGTCTTATCGGCCAAAAAATTTAGGGTAACGTCGGGAGCTCCTTCTCGCATCATAATGTGAATGACCAAGAGCGCCTTGTATACCACCAGCCATGCGCTATCTTGAAGTCTTTCGTTCAAGGTTTGCATTATTGTGATATAATTCTCTGCCGCGACCTGATGGTCAATCAGAGTGGCCATAAGAATGGGCTCTAGGTATTTGGGCTTTGGGGCCGCCACCTTTAGCTTGGTGGCACCCTTGACGATTTTGGGGTAGGTGGACATCTCCTATTCGTATGGTCACCGTTTTATTTGAGCACAATTATCTGACTTTCCAATTGAGCTAGAGTTGTGAAAGAGGAGATTCTGATGACTGTTTATGATTGCACGGGTCTTAAGAATATCATGTATCTTGTGATTGTCTGAAAATGCGGATTCTCATGGATGTGTTTTGACTTGCTAGCACCGGAGCTGCCCGCACTCAGCTGTCAGTACAGGATTCGGCAGTGCCTGCAATCTTCTCATGCTCCACGCATGTCTAAGCTACTCTGACAATGTCAGACGTTATTTTCATGACTGGGGTGGGGAAATTCTATAATACCCCTCCCCATGAAACTATTTCCAAAGCGTAAGAACTTTTTTTGCTGCAACATAAGACGCAGAGAAATAAATTCGGGTTTAATCGTTCGGCATACAAGAGTAATCGCCACGGGCCGGAGTCTCCCCTTATCTAGGTGTCAATGGTATATTGAATTCTGCCAGAGAGTAAATTCTCCAGGCTACATTGATCTTCTGAATCTAGAGAAGGCAAGTCCTTCAAGGGTCGAACTTTTGGAACATGCCTTCCAGGCCTTGTTTTGCAGTAAGGCAGTAAGGCTGGAATGCGTCAGTGCGGTATGTTGCTAGTTGCACCCTTGACACAATCGAGAAGAGGAAAGTTCTGCTTCGATGTGGAACCATGGTACAAAGATCTTTACAATTGAAATTTTTAAAATCACCTCAAAGATGCTTTTAGAAATTTAGGTAATCTTCAAGCGAA
This sequence comes from Metschnikowia baotianmanensis, assembly GCA_030565705.1. Lineage (NCBI taxonomy): Eukaryota > Fungi > Ascomycota > Pichiomycetes > Serinales > Metschnikowiaceae > Metschnikowia > Metschnikowia baotianmanensis. The sequence goes on from JAJMCI010000107.1 coordinate 16,261, forward strand.
AACCCACATTTCTTTGATTTATAAAATTTGTTTCGGTTCCTTCCCTTCTAAATTATGTATATGTACAAGCTCCACTCACTTGGCCTTTAAGCCACCTCTCTTCTCCAAAAAGTCCTTGGCCTCGTTGACTTTGGTGGCCAAAAAAGATGATCCGCCTTTATCTGGGTGATTGGCCATCATGAGCTTTCTATGCTGTTCCTTCAATTTAGCCTTGGAAAGCGTACTTTCCTTGAGATTCAAAATCTGCAACGCCTCTTTGGCACTCATCTTTGCTCCAAAAGATCCCTTAGTATAAGCCTTGCCATTGAGGCCAGGCTGCTTTGATTTCACGAATCCAGACGCAAAGTATACGACGCCAAGAACGCCGAGGCCCGTCACCCAAGGGTGCTCACCCATCCAGTTACATGTCTTGTCAAAATACCATTCCGCAGTGCCCTCAGCAGCCTGTTTCTTCTGTAAATGACCAGTAAATTGCTGTTGCTGGGTCGTAAGGTTCTCGCCAGGTATTGGTAGCGTGGGGACCTCCATTTTGTGTACGGTCGATTCGCCTCACTCACCCTATTCTGAAAAATTTCCGTGCTTTGGAGGGTCACTCAGGTCACGTGCGCGCCGCCACCGCCAGATTATTAGTTGCAAAGAACGCACCACGACGAGAGCTCAAAAGACAAATCAGTAAATGAGTGAGCCATGATTCCCCGTATAAGAGTGCCAACCAAAATCAGGAAAAATTTTACCTATAAACATAGCCTTTTTTTAATTCAAGCGTGTCTGAAGCCTGAAGCTCATCTCATTTCCCCAGGTCCTCCTGATCACATCCGTGCACCGAAGTGAGACTTCTATCTATGATCTTTTTTTTTTAGACCTCATCTCTACTTCATCTACAAGTCATTTGGATTTAGATCACCATACACACATACATATCACAACATAAAAAATGAGAATTTACTCTTGTCATTTTTGCTCGTCTCCAGTCTATCCCAGTAAGGGAATCATGTTTGTCAGAAATGACGCCAAAGAGTTCAGATTCTGTCGGTCGAAGTGTCACAAAGCCTTCAAACAGAGAAGAAACCCCAGAAAATTGAGATGGACGAAGGCGTTTAGAAAAGCTGCCGGAAAGGAGTTGGTTGTCGATTCTACTTTGACCTTTGCCGCTAAGAGAAATGTTCCTGTCAGATACAACAGAGAATTAGTTGCCACGACGTTGAGGGCTATGTCTAGAATTGAGGAGATCAGGTTGAAGAGAGAGAGAGCATTTTACAAGAACAGAATGAGAGGCAATAAGGAGAGACAGCTTGCCGCTGATAGAAAATTGGTTGAAAGCAACCCCGAGTTGTTGAGAATGAGAGATGTCGAATTAAGAAAGAAGGCCGAGAAATTGGCCGCTGCAGATGCTGAATCCGATGACGAGGATGAGGATATGATGGAAGTTGAGTCTGAGGAGGAAGAATCAGATGAGGAGATCAAGCAAAAGGTTGTCTTGAAGGCAAAGAGAAAAGCGAGGGCTTAGTGTACATCAGAAGAATAGGAGCTGGTTTCATATACAATAACATAACTGTTTTCATTGGTTTGGGAAGATTATTCTTTTTATCTTTCAACGCTTCACTCGGATGTATTCTGTGATTTTTCCACAGCCTGTGACAAGGTTGGAACCGGAGGGGTTGAAATAAAATGGCACGATTACTTCTTTGCAGAGGCACGAATCTTCACGCATCAGCACATCATGATAAATCAGCTACATGAGTATAGTCGTAGGTCATGCTCGCCGGACCCTAGTGACAACAGGCCAGAACGGTTTTTGGGGCTTTCCCGAATATTTCATAGCGTCCAGGTCATCTGTAGTATTTGGGGCTTCTGGCGTTGTTAGGTAATTGTGTTTTCTCGAAGCTTCCATCATCATATTGACGGTTAATATATGAGACAGGCTATGGATTTGATGATATTGTACCTTTTTCTTGGTGTTCTGTTGTGTTTCGTATTCATCTCTACTCCTCTTGAGCGACGCATGTGGTGTTGGAGGGGGGGTTAACCTGAGATTTAAAGTCATACAATTTTGCTCTGCAATCGGAAATTTGGAAGTTTGTGAATGCCTATCTTCGTGGAATTGTGGTTAGTTTGGATAAAGTATGAGCCAGCTGAAACGAAAAAAGCATGGTGATATTTACAATATCATTAGCATTTCGAGGCGCGTTCCCGGGGCACGCGACGCGAATGCAACCAAAGTGAGTATTCGGAGGGCATGGAGCGGTGCGGCTTTGGAGACGATGAAGCTCCGCAGTGCGTGTGACTTGAACCTGAACTTGAACAACCCAGATGATCTTCGCTTAAAGTCTAAACATTTCATCTGAAGATCTTAACTCAAACACTCGGAAACCTCTGGCTAACCCCGCAATATGAACAGGAAAAACTGGAACACCCGGATTCTTCTGAAAATAGAAGGTGAGACGACCATCTTCGTAAAAAGTTCCACGCCGTACGTGTCTGCGATTAAGAGGATTGATAGATTACTAGAGAAGTTCGACAAGCTGCCGACGAACTACAAGCAGTTTCAACAAGGTGAATACAAAAAAGTCAAATTCTTGACCGTCAAAGCCATGGGTTCCGCTATGGAGAAAGCCGTATCCATTGGCCTCCATTTCAGGGAGAGTATGGGATACCAGGTGGACTTCACTACTGGCACGGTAGAAGTTGTGGATGAAATCAAAACAAAGGAAACGGTGAAATCACGGGATGATAGCGAAGATGAGACCGAGCTACGAGGTCGAAACGTTAGTTCTATTCAGGTGTCCATTTGGCTTAAAAGGATAATAAAGTAGGAAAACCAATTGAATATAATTGAATACCGTTGATTGGCTCAATCTGTATAAATTAGGATTCCGTCAATTTTCTAAGACACGATTCCTTTATGTGCAAGAGCTCTACAACATGACGCTCCACCCTGGTACTCTTCCTCGTCTTCCGCCCAGCGTTCTGAAAGTCAGTCTTCAAACCGTCATTAGTGGTTTCGTCGTCGAGCTCAAATCCAAAAAGTTGCTCTGCAATTTTGATGATCTCAAGACATTTCTTGAAATCTTTCATGAAATACGCCTTCTCACACGCATGTAGAATATGGACACGGTCTAGCTTCTTGGCATTATCTAAAGCGGACAACAATTGCTCGTTGAAAAGCCAGTCCTCACTATTGATCTGTGGACCAGAAACCTCAAACAGTCTCTTCTGTTCTAGGTATTCTTCCTCTGCTTGTACTTTCCTTTGTTTCGGCTTCTTTGCCTGTACTTCGAGCTGATCTAGACTCTCGGTTGCATTTTCGATAATGGTATTGACAATTTCTTGGGTTTCCGCCATGTTCGTATACTTGTGATACAGCGAGTTATTTTCTTCGGCCCTCGTTGCTTGAAGTATGCAAGTTTGACTCCCGTGATGAGCTCCTCTCTGAAAAACGCGGGGCCCGATCAGAGCTGGGTAAGCCATCCAACTAGGGCATCTTGTGACGGAACGCAAGATAACCACAAGTTCCATGTCTAGCAAAAACCAAAAGAAGAGCTTAACTTTGGGGTGCCCGTAATTTTGAAGACTAATTTTGGAAATCCATGAAACGATATTTATTCTGATTCCTTTGACACATACTGCAAGGCATTTTCTCGCTCAGTTTATGCAGCATCAAAGTGGGGGACCAGGTTTTACAGGCACAGTTCGCCCCGTGGGGCTGTCCGTCAAAGCAATTGTTCAGAGAGTTACGAACATAGATAATGGTGCCTAAAAGAATAATGATATCTCTTCAAGCTAGAAACTCTTCTTCAGAATAAAAGGACACATGCACAATTTTCAATAAATTCTTGGGAGATGACTCAGTTTTGATTAGTAAGGTATCCTCCACTCATGCAGATCTGCTAAAGAGCGCCTCGTCAGTTGCGGGCAATATAAATTGTGAAGCGGTGCACATTTTCCACATCAGTTAGCACCCAAGAGCTTATATAAATTTCGACACTAAGATGACAGTATTGGCTCACAAGATAGCAACAAAAACTGAAGCTTTAGATATCATAGATCAGTACGATCACTTTCTTTTCGATTGCGATGGTGTAATCTGGCTTGATACCGAGGCCATCCCGGGAGTGGTGAACTTCATCGAATGGTTGCAACAGCGCAGTAAAACAATTGCATTTGTCACAAACAACTCCTCAAAATCCAGAAACACTTACGTTCAAAAATTCAAAGATTTGGGATTCAAGGGCATCGAGAAGAGTGAGATCTACCCAACATGCTACTCCGCTGCCTTGGTACTCAAAGAACAGCTTAAAATTCCTCAGGGTTCCAAGGTGTGGATATTTGGTGACGAAGGTATTGAGCAGGAATTCAGGGAGTGTGGATACGTGCCTCTTGGTGGAACTGATACTGAGTTAGATGGTGAATGGGACCCTGACTCGCCGCTTCTTGTTGTTGATCCTGACGTCAAAGCTGTCGTTGTCGGTTCTACCAAGAAACTCTCGTACATGAAGGTCGCCACCACAGTTCAATACCTATTGTCCGCAGACAGATCACTTCCTTTTATCGGAACCAATATCGATAAAACTTACCCCGGGCCAAGAGGTATGATTTTACCTGCTGGAGGGCCAATGGTTAATTTGATGAGCTACACATGCGGACGAGATTTCATTAATGTGGGAAAACCTAGCACCTTATTTCTTGACACTATTCTAGAGGACCAGAAATTTGACCGTAAGAGAACGTTGATGGTGGGTGACACCATGTACACGGACATCAAGTTCGGCAACGATGGAAATTTGGGAGGTGAGAATGGAGGTACCCTCCTTGTATTATCCGGAGGAAGCAAATTGACAGACTTGAGCAAAGTCGAAGATAAGAGTACACAGCCGCAGTACTATATTGAGTCTTTGGGTCATATGTTTGACTTACTCAAATGAAGATGCTTACCAATGAAAATGATATACCTTTATTCAGGACTCTTGGCATTCGAAATTATAGATAATAGACATATGCATCATCAAATACGTGTTCTTAGGGAAATTGAAGTATCTACCATTTACTGAAGCATTTCACAGGGACCTTAGCCTACTAGCTAGAGAGTCTTTGTTAGCCTCTTGCTCGTCATTTGTAACCGTGCCGATATCAACTTCAACGGCTAACCGCGAAGCCTCTCTGATGTATGAGATTATGTAGCCAGGGTACCTTGCCTATGAAGAAGGAAGAAAAGAGACAAGAACTAATGCTTTGAAGTCGTGTGTCATTTATAAAGCAAAAGCTACTTTGGACTTTCGAACCTGACGTTATCCGTGGGATAAGACTTGACCCCTTACAAGATTTGAGCATATGGTCAATGTCCTTTGTCCATTGCGTCTAGCTTGAAAAGATGACAGAATTTGATCGCGCTCAGAGATGCCACTACTATTATGTTTCTTAACTCGCTTACAATTAATGGCAGCTTCGCTACATGGCGTATCATAAATATGGCAGTGCAAGCGTTCCGCGCGGCACAAGTGCTAAGGCTCGGTCCAGGCCGGCCTATATCTCCACACCTCAACACCCCCAATAAATTCCGGAAAGAATCAAAGAAAGGTGGATGCAAAATCTGTGACAAATTATCTATTGGAAGTGGAAATGCTTAACTTTACTGGATCGACAAAGAAACGAGTGGTGAATCTTGGAGACAACAGAGGTGGCAATAAAGGCAGGCCTTTTCTTGAGCAGGCTAAGAAGGACAGACAACAGCGAGAACATCTCCGTGAAAGAGAGAGATGCGCCATTGTGATTCAGCTGTACGTGCGTAGAATTCTATTTCTCCGTATGGCCTCCTTGGAATTTCATAACGAGTGCGTCGCGAACACTGTTTTCAATGAACTGGCTCGTTGGTATCAGAAGATGTGTTTCATCATACGCTTTGGACCAAAGCTGATACTTGACCTGGTTTATCAAGCCCTTTTTCATGCGATTGATTGTCTGGGCGGTATGCTCTCAAAACAAAATGTTGCGTCTCTTACAAAGGCATTGAATATGGGGCTACATAGAGGCGCCTCTTCTGATTCAGCGCTCGAATGTGTAATCAGATTGTTTGATCTTCATGATGTTCCTACGGAGACTCCTCATGTTCTCAAGTACTTGATCAGAAACATAGTGCAGTCTGCAACGCCAGAACTCACGTGTGAGGCGACTCAGCTAGTTTTTAGGGTGAACTCAGCTGACTCTCCTCAAGCATTCATTCGTTTCTTAGCAAATGTGCCTCGAGACCTTCTCCTGGCTTCCGAGGATTTGTCTTCAACTGTTCTGCGTTGCTTAGAAAAAAGTGAATCATTAGAGGCAATAAAGCAGTTATCCACTACAGAGCAAGCATCTCTACTATTGAATTTCCTAGGTTTGAATCAGTTTGTGATGACTACTGCGGACTTCTTGACCCATGCAAGAATCCTTTCGCAAATAAGCTGCACATTTCTACCTGAGACAAACGAGGACTATCATGCATCCTATTTTCCCCATGCCGTCTCCGTTTCCCCACAAGATTTTCGCATCTTGCTGAAAATTTTAACCTCAAGCTACATAAGGCTGGCCTTTAGTTGCTTAAGTCAGGTGGACACTTACTTGTGTGTAAAGCTTATGTTCAAACTTGTTTATCATTTCCCACATTCGAGAACATCTCTTTGCATGATTATGTCAATAACTCCAAATTTGGCCACCTTCTTCTACCACTCAGCGTCTCGGGACCCTTTCTACGCTGCATACCTTTCTTCCGAAGGCAAATCGAGCACCCTTTTAACCCCGAGCTTTGCCACAGATATGCGTAAAAAATCTATTTTCGAGGAGTTGATCTATACTTACAATCAAATATTGTCTTCGTGGTTGATGGTTTCCAAAGATACTGAAAGCTTCATGAAAGGCAACTTTCCTTTGGAGGATGTGAAAGTGTATTGTCAATTTTTGAAGTCATTCTGTCACACTCTTCTTAGAGAGTCGAGGGGCACTGACCACTTACAGCTCACGGACTTATTGGACATTTCGATCTCAGTTTTAAACCAACTATACATCAAGAACATGCGTCTCAAATTCCTCCCACAAATATTATGGCAGGTTGTGGGTCTAGACTTGCGGCTGAATGGCATCATATTACAGCTGGAGGAGCAGGATGATGACGACTCCACAGATGAAGAAAGTGAGGCGAGTGCTTTGTCCAGACTCCAAAGCAGGGTGAAACATATATCTGGAGCCGAATCACAAAAAAGTTTTGAAAGAGCTGTGTTGAACAGAGTCCCGTTCTTTGTTGATTTTACAACACGAGTCGAAACTTTTCAGAACTCTATTATAGCAGACAAAGCAGAGAGCGGCTTAGACTCTAATTATGCGTTCTTTAGTGAAGACTTAAATTTGCAAGCATTGTCTGCTGATATTCACCGAGATTCCATTCTTGAAGATGCATTTGATAGCTTTTTCAAATTGGGCGAGAATTTTAGACATAAGTTAAAAGTGTCATTTTTCAATGAACATGGGCCAGAAGCCGGAATTGATGGCGGAGGGCTTACAAAAGAATTTCTTACATCAGTGGTGAGAGAAGCATTCGACATTAATAATGGGCTCTCGTTGTTCAAGGAGTCGTCCTCCTATAGCATTTATCCAAATGCCGATATATTCTGGAAAACGGTCAACAAAGTCGACCTCCCTACACAGCGCAAAAGACTAATGTATACCAAATTTCTAGGAATGATTATTGGGAAATGTCTTTATGAGGGTATCTTGATTGATGTGAGCTTCGTACCCTCATTTCTTGCCAAGTGGAGAACTGCTCAAAATAACCTGAAAAACTCAATTGACGATTTGGTGTTTTTGGATCCTGAACTTTATGCGAATTTGAACAAACTTCTCGAAATGACCGAAGAGCAACTACTGAGTCTTGATCTAAATTTCACCATTGACGAAATCATTGACAATAACACGGTTCTGTATGACTTGTTTCCACCTAATGGAGCGAAAGAGGTGGTGACACAGTCTAACAGACTAAGCTACATTCACAAAGTTTCAGATTTCAAGTTGAACCAATCCCTACAATTGCAAACAAAGTACTTCCTCGAAGGGTTATTTCAGTTAATCAGGCCCACCTGGCTAAACATGTTTGATCCTCTTGAGCTTCAAATGCTTATTAGCGGTGGTCATGATATTGATTTGGAGGATTGGAAATCGAACGTTCATTATGGTGGCTATTATGATGATGATTCAACAATCGTATACTTCTGGCAGGTTGTGGAAGAAATGTCTTCACAAGAAAGGTGCGACTTGGTCAAGTTTGTCACGTCAGTTGCACGGGCCCCGCTTCTTGGATTTGGGGCAATGAATCCAAAATTTGGAATCAGCAATGGCGGATCGCCCGAACGCTTGCCCACGGCCTCGACGTGTTTGAATCTACTCAAACTTCCAAACTACAAGGACAAGGCATTGGTTCGCGAAAAACTACTATACTCGGTTTATGCCAATTCTGGATTTGATTTGTCATAGAATTCAATTAAGCCTGAAGGCGCAGCACAGGTTCAAAATTCATGGGTTTTTGTCAGGTGTTCGATTAGTGGCTGAAGGGCATTTTTTACGAATCTGGAAACTGCATAAAGTTGTTGTCAGTTAAAGTTGCGCCGCGATCCTCGTATTCATGTTTCCGTAGACATACCGTATACACCACAATGAACACCAGCATTAAGTACAAACATGCTTTGGGGCTCCGATATCTGCAACTAGCTAAAGTGTCACATCGTGGCTCTCGTCTCATTCACACTTCACTTCGAAATAGATTCATCAATCCGTTGCTTCCCTTCGATGTGCTTGAAGACGCTGACAGCGAGGATGTCAAAGATAAAAACAAAGAGCTAAAATCGCAAAAAGGCAAACTCATCAAGCAACGAAGAATTATGGCCCAACGTTTGAAGGAGAGTGAGGACGACAATCAAACCGATATCAAAGACATCTATAAAATCACGGACATTGCTCAAGGACAAGGCGTCACCCAAATTGATCAAGTTGGAGCGAGCAAAGCTTCGTCTCAAACCGAAATTAGAACAAGAACTGTTACGAGTGTAGATTCCGATGGCAGGAATGGGGCTCAACCTCCTAATGGGTCAGGAACTTCCTCAAAAATTGACCCAGACCATGATAAAAGGAAGTCAGACCACCAGGAAGAAGATCCCGAATCGGACATTCACGATGATGAGAAGCCCTCGAAACTCAAACAAGGTTTTGAGAAATTTGGCAAGTTCGTCTTCAAGTGTCTCGAAACCATAGGCATTACACTTAGTTCAGTCGCTGTACTTGGCCTTTCGGGCTTGCTCTACCATCGTTTCTACAATGCACATGTATTGGACAAAATGGATCAGGCTTTCCAGAAAGGAGATCCAGCCTATCAACTTGCGATTCACAATAAAACGAACAAAAGATCGAATTCTGAACTGGAGAACAGTGACGAAGACTTGGCAAGGTACTGGGTAGAGAGACCGCAACAGAAACTACTTGATGACATAGTCAGCGGTAAGATAAGAGGCCGTTACTTTTTGGTAGTTGGAGAAAAGGGCACAGGAAAAACAACTCTTATTATGGAGGCCATGAAAAAAATGGATGGAAGCAACGTTGCTATCTTCGATGCCCATGCCGATCCAGAAATCTTTCGCATTAGACTAGGCAAGGCTCTCAATTACGCCTACAATGAAGACTACATCGGATCGCTTTTCAGCATTCGCGGACCAAGAGATACAACGGCATTGCTAGACATAGAGAGAGCATTCAACAAGCTCGAGGAGCTAGCAATCCATCGGAGAATTCTTGGAAAAAGTGAGAAACCATTCATCGTCATCATTAATAACTCGCATCTCATCAAAGAAAATGAGGAGGGTGTCAAACTTCTCGAACTTCTACAGCAAAAGGCTGAAAGCTTATCAGGCAGTGAATTGGTCACTATCATTTTTAATAGTGATGACTACTGGGTTTACGAAAAGCTCAAACGGTTGGGCACAAGGCTCGAGCTTATTAATGTTCGTGATTTCAATAGGAATGAGACCGTGAAAGTCCTTAATTTCATTCGAAGCAAATACTTTCCTGCCGCTCAAACCCCAGATTCTGCCTTGGGAGATGAAGTATGTCACAAAGTTTACGATCTCATCGGCGGAAGACCACAACATATAAGTCAAGTTGCGAGACATAGAGACGTGATCAAAGCATGTCATGAAATAATTGATCGTGAGAAAACTTGGTTTATGAACCAGTGCGGCCTTCTTGGCGAAGACATGGATGATGATGTAATGGAATCAGGCAAGTTCTCGCTGAGTGCAATGCTTCTCATGCGGGAGTTTGTCGAGATGGACAGACGGCGAATGAATACCTTGATTTCGAAAGACTCACCCGATGCTAAGGATCTACGCAAGGATCACCATTTGCCTGAATTGCCTTTGTGGAGGTCACGCCAGATTATGACTCGAGCTGATTACATTCAACAATATGACAACTTGAACATCTTTACGGTTGATTCTGATTCGCGCGTGCGTGCAGATTCTGTTCCTATGATGAGAGCGTTTCATGAGATTGCTTCACAGCCCAATTTTGATATTTTACTACATGAGACTATCGAGAGAGTCTCGGCGATTGAATCGTTGGGTAGAACCAGAGAGGTTGTCCTCAAAGACTTGGTCGAGGGATCCACCTATGACGTCTCGCCAATTGACGGGAAATTTGAGTTGACAATGACTAAGAAGGAAGGCAATGACGAGGATGACGTAGATATCTTCATGGAGGAATTGAGTAAAGCAGACCATAAACAGAAATGGTGGAAAAAACGAATGGGCCGCTTTGATGAATCATATCTTCCAGGGAGCGAAGAGCGCTCATAAGTTATGGCAATCCAACCATCCAGTGTTTGAATCAACTGTCAAAGTGAACAGTCACGCATATTTTTTTGCTCAACTTTTCAAATACTAAATCACACGTGAGCTAGGAACTGAATTTTTGTTGAAGTTTTTCACTTATAAAAAGAAAGGGGGCCAAAATACTTGTTTTGTAGTGAATACATATGGCAACAAGAAATTTTCAAACCAATACTGCCGCGTGTCACAAACCTTCTTCAAGGCCGACGCACAACAGCGCCAAGGCTAGTATTTGGCGGATTTCTTTGGGGTCCGATCATAGCGTGCAAAACGAAAACGCCGCACCAAATTGAAAAGGCCATTCCCAAGTCCTCTACAATTATTTTTGACCAAGAACGTGTAGTTGGCGCTGGGCCACGTTGTGCAACAAAGATCCGATTGACACCCTAAACTTCGACTTTCGAAAACCAAAACAGAAACACTCATCATAATTCGAGGTTCCTGAGGCTCTCATTCACATAATCGTTGTTGTTGATCTGTTGACCCCTATTATTCCCCTCATGTAGTGTTGTCGACTGCAGCCGACCAGGTCGTACGAAAATGTCATGTTGCAATGCATCATGCAGCCTCGGCGCGCAACGGTTAATTGTGCCAGGTGAAGAAGAAGCGGGTAAGCCTTTAGTCACAAGTCCTGCGACTCAACCAAGAAAGCAGATCGGCTTATGACTCCTCGGTAGGGTATTAAGGATATCACTCTCACATATTACCAATTGTGAAAAGTATCGCTATTCGCACCTGGTTCTGTGATTTCGGATCCGGCTCCTGAAAAAAATTGGGTGGGTGTGTACATTGTAGCACCCGCGGCGTTTTACGACGGCTTTCGAGCCGCATTCTATTTTTGTACTATTTCCGTGAGGGGTTGCTTTTAATTCCGCGGTAGTTGTTACTTTTTGGAATCCTGCAGAACAAATCTCGAGCATGATCACCTATTGTTTGTTGGCTGATTATTTCCGCTTTCACTTATTTTCCGTGCTTAGTAAATCTTCACCGAGGCTTTTCATGGCAACCGAAAAGCAAAGTTGCTCAAGGCTGCCAAATGATTCTTCCTCGACCAATTGTGGGACGTAAGAAAAAAGAGGCTCGTTGATATTGACACAAATACTTGGTTGGTCTCGAATCTGCATTCAAACGATATCTCCGGTGTATTGATGTTCGCGGTGGGCGTTATAGTCTCGCCGCCGGACTACGATCCGCAGTTTTGGGTTTGCATAGGTCCGCTTCCCCCTCCCGTAAAGTTGCCGTAAATGAAATTCGCGGGTATCTGAACTGCCCGTCACCACAAGTGAGCCTGCGTTCTCTGATCTGTGCTTGATGTAGGGTTTTTTTTTTGAAAGGGATCAGTGACTTGGCAAAACTTTTGATTTAGTTCTTGACACTTCAAACTTTGTTCCATGTATCTTCTTGAAAGGCCCTTGAAAGTCGCCAAATATCACAGTTTCGCCTCGTACCTTCGGACGCATCGGCCAACATTCAGGTGCGGCCCGGCATACTGATGGCACATTCCCTTATTCTTCGCCAGATGCATTCTGGTACGGCCCGTATCTCCCGTGCGAAGGGTCCTCGAATTAGCTTGGGGTATCATGAGATTCGAAGAAATCGATTTTCTTTTCATTTCACAAAGACTAAAAGAAAGAAGTATTGGAGAAATACCTATTGTATTTTTTTGAAGTGGCAATTAAACTCTAGCGCATGCCAGAACTTAAAACTGTCTCGTATCTTCTATCCACCGGCGGTCATATTCTACCGAAAAAAAGTCGTCTGTACAGTTCCATCTCGTATGCCCCACGCACGTAGGTAGTCCCCTCACCCAGAGATTCGCATATAGCCTTTTTCTTTTCCAAGGGATCAAACTCCTTGCAAAATACTCATTTAGCATTTATTATTTAGGATATCTTTCTGAATCTATCTACACGATACACGAAGCGTATCATTCAAACCCTAAGAAACATCTACCATCTGGTTATAAGCAAGAGAATTCGTTGTACTCGACACACTATCGCCCTTCCACAATTTCACTGGTATGGATGTATTTAGCTCGGCACTCAAGAACCCGTTGCCGCCAGCACGAAAGAAAGCCGATCAACGGGATACGGACCACCCTGAGGCCCTGAATTCATTGCCCAACCCCAGTCTTAAGTACGAGCCATCGACGAGGTCCGTTCCTCTCTATGCACAAGCTCTCCAACCAGCCCCACAATACGGGCCTCAGCCGGTAATTCGAGACACTAAGAAGAAAAATCTGAGGCGCAGGCACAGAAACTCCCATTTGGGTTGTGGAATATGTAAAAAGAGGCGGATCAAATGTGACGAGCACCTCCCTCAGTGTTTCAACTGCCTCAAGGGTAGGCTACATTGTGCGTATTTGAATCTCGATGCGCCAGCCAGAAATGCATTGAGATTGGCCCAGCACAACCAGAACTTGCGCGATGAGCGTGAGGAACTCTCCTCCCCCAAACAACTGGCGTCGAGTGCGTCTTATGACGATCTGGCCACCGGCTCGCTAGAGAAGGCTCAACCGTACCCGCCCGCGGTTGGCACACCCAGCGAGCCTCTCCCTGTTTATACAAATCCGGCATCAAGTGCAAACTCTCATGAAATGTCAAGCATGCCCAAGTCTGAACCACCGCTGTCAATGGCTCCGCCCGCACCCTTGCCTCTGTCGATGATGCAGTCCATGTACGTGCCTGTGTATCTGCTACAACCAGTCAATTCCGTATTGCCATATGCGCAGCTTCCAATGCAATTGGTCTCGAGCCAGCAGTCACAACCGAATATATATTTGTCGAAGCAAATGCCCATGCAATTCGCGTCCCAGCAGATGCCAAGTGCGTCGGTTTCGGCACTGAATGCTCCATCATACATGTACTACCAGCCACTAAACCATGGTCCAAACCAACAATACGAAAGCCATAATCCGGCTGGATATTTTATGCCATTCCAGGGACAATATGGGCCCACTGTACCTGTCCTCGACAAGGACGCTTTCTATACACAGACACCCTATAAATCTGAGGGCATGGTTCCAGGTCCAAGAAATGTTATACTGGGCCCATCATCTCAGCTGACTCTTGTGTCGCACCCTACACCATTTTCCAGCATTAGTCCTGTTACATTCACCAAGCCTGCTCCTACACCATGCGTGCCATCTTTGATACACACAGAAAGCCGGTCTACAAGCACCAATGAATCCAAGGAATTGTCGGTGCCATCTACCGCCCTGCATCTGAAACCTACTTCCCTGGGCACTAGCCCTCTGTTGCCGCGTATTTCGGGTATTTCGGCGATGCCAAGCAACGCGTCAATAAAACTTGCCCCGATCGAGGGCAAAACAGCAGCAATTAAGGAGGAAGTGGCCAATGATTCTGATAAGGTTTCATCGATCAAGATGCTCCTTTCTTGACAAAAAGTTTGTATATGTATATGTTCTTATCCTGCATTGGCTTGTGGCGGACTTCCCGCATGCCACATATCATCTGAATACAAGCTCAAGCTTGAAGTTGTATTCTTTTTTTCAAGTTACACGCGTTCAAACTAAACATTCATAATTTATTGATCTGCTACGAAAGGACCAATTAGTGTATTGGTAATTGTTGTATTAATGTGGCGGATTTTGCAGTTCCCTCTTGACATATCTGCTTTCGGACCCTGTTGACGGAATTACAATGACTCCAAGACCTCAACTCAATTAGAAGAGTCACGAAAACGTCTTTTAAAAAGACTACATTGATAAACACGCCTTATACTGCTATTTTGAATCAGTACGATGATATCAATAACTGTTGATATATAAACTAGATAGCCACCACTCAGCCTCGCATGGTCATGCGCGTATATGTGGTCTAATGCGGGGAGAGTTCACTCCGAAACACGCAGTAGAATCGGGTCACACTAAAAATCCCATCGTTGATTCCAATCAGGTATTCACGCCTTTAGAGACAATCGGGACTGCTGGGATCTTTCCATCTTGCAAGCGAGGCAAAAATGGATCGCTCTTCTACTTACTATCCCAGTTCCTTGCTCAGCGCGTACTTAAGCGAGCCTGACTCAGCCACCTGCAATCATGATGAAATTCCTCAGATCTATATCGATCAGTCGAGTTGTACAGATCTCAAGTTCGATGAGAAAGAATCCAAATTGATTGATCTAGAAAATACCGTGTCTGGTCTGTTTTCGGGTACACGAGCCCTGAGACTATCACGTGTCTCTTCCGCTTGTACAGCTTCCTCTCTGAAGTCATCTGTTTCTGCGTTGTCTGAGGATTTGGATCTTCGAAGCTTGAAGTTGACACTAGAAAAATACGATTCCCAAAATCTGGGTCTGAAGATGTTCAAGCATCTCAAACTGAGGCTTTTAGGCGAACAAAAGGCCCCCGAGGCATCCAGTGAAGACGAGAAGTTTTTCGAGTACGTCATTCAGAAGTTGAGGGTTCAATCCTACAATTATGAAAAAGGTTCAAAGCTAGATGTCAAATGGGCGAACGCTGCAGAAGTTTTTTTCTTTGGTGACAGTCTCGAGAAATTGTTCACCGACAAGACACATCTTATCAGGTACCTTATGCAAAGTTCTTACGAACTCGGTGAAGTCCGCTTTTCCAATCTTAATCGGTATCACACTGACGAAAACATTGAATTGAGAGATATCCTAGGTGATTTACGGCCAAGATTAGCTGCTTTCAATGATGTATTGGATCAATATGCGATTTCTGATAGTAATGTTGACAGGCCTGAACTTTTAGAAGCATTCTCTCACCAAGCAAACCACTACAATGGATTGTGTATTCCTCTAGCCATAGCGATGTTTGGAAACTGGCTACTATCCTTCAACAAAGATGACACTTTTGTCAGTAATTACGAAAATACGCTCATATTGGATTATTTCAGAAAAGCAGCTCGTCTTTCACTAGCGCTTCGTAAGGCCAGAGTCTACTTTCAACAGCATGCAACAGCTCTGGGCGAGGACATGTTTCTGGATTTAGATAAGTACTGGGGTAAAGATAATCAAAATGCTTTATCGATCAGTTTACACGGCTTAGGTGAGTATTATCAATTCGCACAAAATTACGATATTGCAGTCACATTGTGGGAAATCAACTGTCATTTAACTGGAGATGCCGAACTGGGACAATGTGCAATTATGGGCTTGACGGATGGTTACGGATTGGGTAATCACAGTAAGGGTCGCAAGCTTTTCGGCCAGAGATCGAAGACAAATAAGTTCAACACGAAGCGGAGAATTGCTCATCTTTACCGAATTATGATGAAGTCACCCAACTTCTCTGAGTACGGAGTTTCCTGGGCAACGAAAGAGAAATACGATTAATTTTTAAGATGACTTGTCGAAAAACTGATGTGGCTATGGTATGTTGTATACATTAGATACCATTTAGTGAAGCTCAATTCTTGGAATTAGCCTGTGTCGCTTGAGCAGCTGCAGCTGCTTCTGCCTTCTTCTTCGTCTTCTTGTCATCTATCTGCTCGACTTTAACCTCGTTCAAGCCTTGTTCTTCCAATAACTTCTCGATGTATGCGCGGGCCTCGTCACTGACGTCTCCTTGCACCATGATCTCATCTTTCTTTTCAGCATTCTTAGTAACAGATGCTCCTGTTGCAAACTTCAGGGCAAAAGTCTTTGCCAACTTTTTCATATCGATATTGAAGACCTCCAATCCACTAATGGAGATAATATGCTTTCGACGGTTTCTCTCAATTCTCTTAATCACCACTTTAGAGGAAAGCTTCTTCTGCAATTCACGCTCCAATTTTGCCTCTTCGCGAGCCAGCTTCTTCTCTAGCTCCTTGTGAATCTTCTCTTCTTTTTCAATAGAAAGAGTCGACGTAGCATTGGCCAACGCCTCGTCAGAATATAATTTCTCGAAGAGCTCTCTCTCGTTTTGACTGAGCCACTCTTTGCATCTCTTAAATGAAAGTCCGAACTCACAGTACTCCGGAGGATATGAGCATACGCCGCAATATGTAACTACTCTTGGAGCAACTTCTGTCATTCTTGATTATATCAAGCTAATGGAGTCCGTATCAGAAAGGCTGTCTCCTCGGGACATTCCGTGCACCATGCCAAATGAGATGTGCATTTTTTCGTTTTAACTATATGGAGGAGTGTGGATTATGTACCGAACATCGTGATGGTGACCTGCCCTCGTTCCGTTAGATTCGAGTAAGATTGTACTTAATGATATTTGTTAATTATCTGTATATTCTTTGAAATGGATGCAGAGTGTATTTTAAGCTTTTCAACTGAGTTTGTTTGAAGATGTATTTTTCTCAATTTCCATGACATACTCACATGGCAAAGTTCTCGCACACATCGTACGGACGAACAGGCCTAATCGTCTCTAGGTCAATGCATTTCCACAAGGCTTCTTTTTGAAGAAGTTTATCATCAAATTTTTCATATATTGCACTGAGATGAAACCAAACCTCGGGGCTGTTTTGGCCATATGGCCAGCAATTGCTGTACCCCTCTAAGCAGTTTTTCAAGCGCACTAAGGCAGCGTCACGGTCTTTTTCAGAGACATATAGCGAGTCGTTGTTTTTGACCTGTGTAATAAGCAATTGACTCATCCCAATAAGTGTGAGGCCGTATGACTTTTTGTTGAACTTTTCTTCGGCAGAATGGAAGATTTCGAATGACCTTTCGTACTCCAGGAGGGCGAGGAGTTTTCTGTGCTGTGAGGTCAAAAGCCCCAAATATGTGTGCGTCTTGATATTTGGCTTTTCCTCTGTTTCTGCCTCCACTATGCATTGTTCAGCTTCCTCTAAAAGTCCAAGTTTTAAATAAATGGAGGCTGTCCATATCCATAATTCTTGCAATATTTTTAGTTCTTGTTTCTGTTCATGTCTTATCTGTCTCTCTTGGCCGCGGTCGTTTCGAGCGGTACCATCTGGACCATCGATTGATAATTTAGATAACCTTTTGATGGCTTCCTTACTCAACCGGTTCTGAGATGTAGTTTTTCCACCGCGGTAATTATCACTGAGATCCATCAGACTTGGTCGGCGGGACCACTTAGTTTCTAATTTGGTATTGTGCGTATCCTTTCTGGAAACTTTCACTCCGAGGAATAACTCCCTATAAAGAATGAAGATATCTGGAATGAAATCGAGAATATACTCGACCCCTTTCTTTGCTTCCCAAATGGCGAGTTGTGTCATTTTTAATTGCAAGATCTCGTATCTGATCTGAAGAGGCACAGCAATACCTAGATCGCGGTTTCTTACCATAAATATGCTGGCAATGTTCAAGGCGTCCTCGATGAACATTTCAGGATCATTGAGCTTTTCGCTCTTCTTACTTTGGGACAGTATCTCAACCCCATTTTTGTTGCCCTTTTCGGCTGGGCTTCCCGCAAGTTGAGACTCAAAGGAGGCCTGACTGTAAACGATTTCTTTGTTATGCGCAGCGCTTGCTAAAAGTGCGAGTAAATTCCAGGTTTTGAAACACTCCGGAAATCGCTTTAATATGAACTTGCACAACTTAGCCGAATCACTCACGAAGTTTTCATTTGCCAAAGACAAGGCATAGTCAAATAAGTAAGGCAAGGAACCACTCGAATTTATGATCAATGCATTTTTGTAAAACAACATAACATCACTCTTGTTTCTCTTGAGGATGTCATTGTCTGCCGAGTTGAAAGTGCAATGATATTGATGGAGTTTACCTAGAGAATTCCAGGCATGTGACAAGTTAATGACAAGGATTGACTGGTTTTCGAGACACATTTGAGGGTTGTACTTGCGGAACAAAAAGGATAGTGGATCTTGAGCTTCTTTAGAAGATTCATCATAGGTCAAGTCGGCATCCACTGCTAGCTGATCCATGTAATTCTGAAGTCTTTTTGAAAATGAGGCTAAATCATGCATCACAGTCTCAATGTTGCTGTATTTAAATTTTTTGAAAGAGGATTTTGCGTCTTGAACGAATGAATTGAGGGGGTTAAACAGCAGAATGCATAGTGAGTATAATGAGACAACCTGAAGAAGATCAGAAACATTTCCTGTTTGTACTCTCTCTTTTTCAACATAGTTCGCATATGTCTTGAAAGCCGCCAATGCTTCATCATACTCTCCCAAATCAATCAATGTGACTATCAAGTTGAAAAGCACTGTTTGGTTTTGATAGGAAATCTCCGTCATACAGATCAAGAATTTCTTGGATAAGTTAGCCTCCAAGACATCCGTGATGACATTTCTTCGAGTAGAGACATTGTTCAATGTTTGGTAAAATGTTTGAACAAAGTCCAACTCCTCTGGGTTGGGGTCATTGGCGTCGGGAAAGTCCTTCTGCTCTTTGATTTTACTGTCGAGGAGTTCGGAGATGAACGTCGCATAATCAGACTTGAATGAAGAAGAAATGTACATATCATTTTCCGGTCTCAAAGCGTAGTTAGACACTGCGACAAATGCGTTAAAATTTCTCGCAAGATTGAGACTTCGAAAATCTCTAAATTGTATAGGTTTCCTTCCATTTGACGATAGTTCCAGGATGAAGCTTCCAATAATGAAGTCAATCCAAATATTCGCTGCTACTTCGCGAGTGACGCCGCAGCCTTTGGCTGTCTCCAAAAAGTTGGACCACACAGCATTTTCGTTTTCCGAAGCTTTGCCCAACAAAGCATAGAATCTAACGGATACATAGTTCAAGAATTCACGCTCCACATTGGTTTCAAGCACAAGTGAAGGATCGATGCGGAAGCTTTTTAAGGTGGCAATGGCAGATCCAAGATCGTGGTTTAGAACTTGTAAGTGAGCGAGCACCACCGAAGCATAGAAAACCTCCAAAGATGATTTCGTGATATTTGAGTTGGGCAGGTTGATTGAGTACATATCGTTGATGAGCTGTTTGATCTTTTCTCTGTAGTCTTCATCTGACTTTGGGATGAACAATGTTTGCCCCGAAACGGGCTGAAGCATTGAATGAAGCTGCTGATCCACAAAGCATACCTGGCAAACATAAGACTCTGAGTTTTTGAATTCCAGAGTATTTCGGGGAAACGACCCAAGATTGAGAGTTCGGAATAACGAATGGGGTTGAGTGAATTTCGCAGGCATATCTTTCTGTGGACGAGAAGTATGTAGAATAACGAGATTGCCGGACAAAATCTCGAACAATTAGAATTTCAGTTCGCCTCGGGCGGGAGCTTTTGAATTTGTATATATTGCACCAATGCCTCTGTTGATGTTGGTGTGCTCAGCAACGAACAATCTATTAACTGAAATGGATTCCTCGACGAATCGGTTTTAGGCTGGGTCGAAGCGCGACTTTCAAATGCCGCGGATCAAATTCACTAGAGATCTAACGACTACGAATAGTTTAAGAGGAACGTCAGGACATCTTCGGCTTGGGATATTTGATTCGATAAATGTAACTGTCGTATTCACCAACATGGATAGCCTCTAAGGATATTAAAAAATGAATTACCACCATCACCACGTTGCATAGCTTACCTAATTATACAACTTCCAAGTACAGTCAGTTAGCATATGCAAGGGGAAAACGCGCATGAAATTATTGCAGCCTCGATCACCTACGGTGATAAATGGCCGCTATGAAGACACTTTTTTGATGCTTCACCAAGAAGATTATTTTCTCTCCTGAAAACTCGGGTGATTTCATCGAATTTTTCGTGGTGAACGAACATTATCAACATCTTTCAAAGACTCTATATAGACCAGGGAGATCAGCGACCTGAACAACTTGACCTGACAAGTTTTCAGGGGCAATAAATCTTTTCTTGAGCTCAGGATATATCACATGCTCCAAATTAAAGCCTAGTTTCACTTCTTCGACCATTCCAAGCAGCTTGTCCTCTTCTGTTTCGCCTCTTGAGATACGGTCAGGGACGTATAACAAAGCCAATTGTCTTAATATTCCTTTAAAGCACTGCTTCTCGTCCTGATAATTTACCTTTGCCCCAAGTCTGTAAATAAAGAATGGTATTTTTAAATTGGAAGGTAAGATGTTTTTCAAAAGCATTGGTATTTGCACAAGCTTGTCATCCACGAATTCCAACTGAAAATACTCCGAAAACATCTCCTTCATTTTCAAAATTGGGTCCACCACCAAGTCAATGTCCACCAAGTCGGAATGTGTCTCATAAAGCGGTTCGAGAATTTGTCTTAAATCAAGAGGTGCCTCTAGAACATATTTACCATAATTCGCAAACTCTGAGAGTGCAACTTGATAGTAGAATTCATAGAGCACGGCTCCATAATCAAATAGAAAAAGTTTAACGTCATACTGGAAACAGGAGAGGCGCTTGTTCGCGTCCACCAAGCCAACATTGACAAGATTGCTGAATATGTTGGTTAAAGGCCGATGCACACTGTGAACCAATTCTTCGCGAAGTTCGGATATGCTGTCAAGATGTATCTCACGTCTCGGTATTTCAGCATGTGTCACTTCCAAGTCAGCTTGTAGCCCTGACAAGGGATCCATGATTATTTCCTCATAGACCAGATCTGAGCTTGGTAGCCTAACCGCCTTCACCAGTGAGCTAAAATCTTTCTTGACGAATTTGTTGATTTTCAGTTGTGACGCATCGACTCTAACCAACTTGGTTTCTTGTCTGTGCTTCTTGGTAGCGTTTGTCACCTCATCGATGAGAATCCCATCAGGCTGTCTTTTTAATGTGCTTTGTTTGAATTTGCGTGAGCCTTGTCTGGCAAACAAAACATCATTTAGTTGACCGCTTATCCAATCTATGATTTCATCTTCATTCAAGAAGCGTACCTCTCTTTTAGTGGGGTGAACATTCACATCTAGATTTTGTGGAATGATGTCGAGACTCAAATAGACAAAGGGGTGGTTACCTTTGGGCAAAAAGATCAGAAACACATTGCTCATAGCTCTCTTTAGCGGTTCACATGCAACAAGTCGATTGTTTATAAAGAACACTGGTGGTGTCCTGCGCTTGTTGTTGTAGTTAAACCCTGAAACTGCACCCTTTAACTTCATAAGACCAAAGTCAAATCCTGTAAATTCGAATTCAATCAAATCACTGGCAACAGAGGTACCGAATACTGTTCGGATCCTTTCTTTGAGAGGTGCCAGAGGCCTCGTTGAAACTGCGGGCAAAGACTCGCCAAACTTTTTACATGTAAATCCTACTCCGTCCGTGTGTACAGCATACTTTCCCACAACGTCTAAGATCTTGGACCATTCCTCGTTCTTTGAATTGAACGCTCTGAGTCGAGAGGCCAGATTATAGAAAAGATCTTCCACCGTGATCTGAGTACCATTTTTCCCGGCTACGGGTTTTGGTGTGCTTGACAGTTCAGGCTTGAAATTGGCCGAGGAAAGTTTTCCGTTGAGATAGAAAGACTTGTATGCGAGGGGAGACGAAGCCACTTTTGAAATCACTGATAGATGAGAGATGTGGGATATGGATGCTAAAGCTTCGCCCCGAAAACCGTAGGTAGAGATCAGCAGAAGGTCATTGAATGAACGGAGCTTTGATGTAGCAAATCTTTCACATAGTAGCTCTAGATCTTCGCGATGAATCCCGCATCCATTATCAGTGATTTGAAGGAATTTAAGTCCTCCTTCTTTGGCCAAGACGTCGATGGTTGACGCATTTGCATCAATAGAGTTTTCAAGCATTTCTTTGAGAGCATTTGCTGGCTGTATAATGATCTCTCCAGCGGCGATTCTGTTGACCACGGAAGCATCAAGCTTCCGGATTTTTGGTCGTGTTGAACTTGGGTGGTTTTCCGCCTTTGGTGACGAAGAAACAGAGCTCATTTAAAGTGATGAGGATGACCTTCACGCTTCAATTGCTTTTTGGAATATGTTCGGGTTTGAGATATGTGAAATAATACGGACTACTGCAAGAGTGGGTTTTTTTGTAGTTTAGTCTAGCCATAGCTCCGAAAGCTCTCGGGTCTCCTTTACCAGTCGCACACTCACATGATCGCGTCAACGTA
The DNA here is from genome assembly GCA_030565705.1 of Metschnikowia baotianmanensis. Classification (NCBI taxonomy): domain Eukaryota; kingdom Fungi; phylum Ascomycota; class Pichiomycetes; order Serinales; family Metschnikowiaceae; genus Metschnikowia; species Metschnikowia baotianmanensis. The sequence continues at coordinate 39,095 of JAJMCI010000107.1, forward strand.
AATCTGGGGAAACAAGATTCAAAATCATATTGACTCCAAACTTATAAAACTAATATAGAATCATATAGAACAATTTTTCTGATAAATATTTACTATGGAAGAATCGTACAGCCAAAAGCTTCAAATAAACTAGTGGCTTGCAAGATGAAAACAAACCTTTGGTGTGTTGCAAACTTTTTTCGTACGATGAGCAAACTGTCTGACCACTCCAAATGATTTAGTTTGGAATCCGGTTTTTTCAATCATTTTACTTTTTTTTTTTTTACAGTAGAAGTTTATTGATATATATATGTATATGTTTTTTGGTTGGTTGCATTTATTGAAGGATTCTTACTTTTACCATGTGGGCTTTTCGACTTCATTTTCTTCATAATTTTCACATTGTAATTTAAAACAGTTAAAGGTAAAAAAAAAAGGTGCTTGATTTTACAAATAAAGTAACATTTATGGAACGTTTGGTAGTGTAAGATGATATCAATGTCTCTCTATAAAAGAAGAAATAAAAGAAATGACAGAAAGCTCGATTATTTCACTAACATTGATTTTCTCCCATTTATAAAAAAAATCGAAGAAAAAAAAAGAAGTTTTGGCGTAGTGGTCAAAGCCTTCGCCCGGTACTGTTGCCGGTCACAAGGTCGCGGGTTCGAATCCCGCGGGCGGATTGGTGATCAGACAGTTGCTCATCATTACAGTGAAATGTACAACATACCAATGGTTGGTTTCACCTTCCACACTCCGGGTTTATTCGAGGTTTTTAGCTGTATAGTTTTCCTTTAATAAATGAATCTTCCAAAAAAAAAAAAAAGAAGCAGTATCTGCTTCAACTCTAATTTTGGGAATAACAATGCAATTGCGACGACGAGGCCTTAAAAAGCGAACCCCCACGACGCGTTTCTTCACGCTTCGCTTCCTACTAATGCTCTTAAGTTTTCTCACAAAGTGAAAGTCAGGAACAGAAATTCAGGTGCGAAACATTTCTACTACTGTTTCCCTGTACTGTTCTGATTTTTTTTTTGAAAATTACCAGAGTCATTCTTATTGCCAACGCAAATCTTAAAACCATGCCATCCATTCAAGAATCGGCAGAGGCCGCTTCCCCCGGTTCAATGCCTGAGACGGGCACGCAGCACAACTCAGTGTTTGACATCTCGCTTGCCTATGAAGAGTACAAAAGAGAAACGCTGAAACTCGAATCATTAGCCCACAAAGGTGAGGCAGGGCAGGTTGTGCTCCAGAGAATCAAAGAGTTAGAGAAGTTGTTTGAATCTGTCACCAACAGCGAGCTAAAAGAGTTGTCCATGTATATGAGGGACTCTGAGGCATTACGAAAAACTGCTGAGTTTGCCTCTACAAATGCCGAACACGTTCGCTTCGGAGATCTTGGAGGTACGCTTCCCCTTGATAACTACCTCAAGGCCGTTAAGAGCTACATGAATCCAGACCTTGCTTTTGGAGGCGATGTCGAGCCTCTTGGGAAGAACGCCGAAGCAATGAACGAACGATTCAACTCGCTTAGTTGGGGAAAGTTAGGCAACTGGTTTTACCTGAGGGGAAAGGTTCCCGTACCCTCCCACTTTCTTTGTGGGCCTCTAGCTACTCAACGTAGGCGACCGGCTCCTCGTGCACGGAGAGTTGATGATACCGTTTCTTCAGGTGCTGCTACTACGGCCAAAAAGGTTACTGCTTCTGAATTGGAGAATGATCCCGAGCAAAGCACCTCCCACATGGTGCGTGCATTGTACAAGGTTATAAAGCAGAAGAATCCGGATAGCAAAGTCGGCTTGTATCAGGTTTTCATTAATCCACATTCATTTGGCCAGTCTGTCGAAAATCTTTTTTACATCAGCTTCTTGGTTCGAGATGGAAGAATAAGAGTTGATGAGGGCCCCGATGGCGAGCCCTACATTGAAATCCCTGAGAGGGGGCAGGAAGATCAAGACGAAGGAGTTTTGCTTCTGCACCATATTGCCTCCCTTGATCAAGCGTCCTGGAGCTGGCTCATTGACAAGTATAAACTCACCGATTCATACGTACCTCACAGGCACCTGGAGGAGGACAGAGTGAGCGATTCATCGGATGAAACTAACACGGATGATGGAATTGACAGTTAAACGGGATAGTAGCTATCGAATAATACAAATGACTATTTACCATAAGAATCGCCAATTATCGATAAGTAATCTTCGTCGGAGATATCCAACCAACCATCTACATCTAGCAACTCGTTCATTGGCCATTTTCGTAGAGGCAAAATGGAAAGACTAGAAGTTTTTCTCAAACTCTCAAAAATCTCGATACCAGCATTGCCTATCATGGTGGCATTATCAGTGCACAAACTCAAGTTTGGGAAATGAAACTTGAGCGGGTACCCATATTCCAAATCATTGAACAATTTACTTCGCAAAACATTGTTTGCAGCCACTCCGCCTGAGCAAACGAAATCTTCCACACCATCAAATTTACCATTTCCATACCCATTCACTCCTATAGAGCCAAACTTCAGGAATGCAACCTGTATACGGTTCACGATATGGTCGAAAATCATCTCCTGAAGCTTATATGCAACGAACTGTCTCGCCTCCTCGGTCATTGGTCGATCCTTTTTATATGCTGTGATTGTGCTCAAAAATGAGGCGAAACCAAATTCAATATTTTCAGGGATCTTTGCACGCTTGGTGTTCCTCATAGGCATTTTGAGACGAAACGCAAACTCGTTACTAGAGTCGTGTGTTCTTATCTGTGAAAACCTTCTTTTTTGAGTGTCACTGATGCCATTGACAAACTTCTCAAGTTCTGGACCGAGCATATTCCCCGTGAAGCCCAACTCTCTGGCACATTTATCGAGTGAGTCTCCGGCAGCTATGTCCAGGGTATTGATAATGACCTCGTGCTCTGTTATGGAGGACAGAAGCACGAGCATGGTGTGGCCACCGCTACATAGCAAACTCAAAAAAGGGTATTTCAAGTTATCTGGTGATGACGATTTCAGTGGTAGTTTTGCAGTGAGAAGATGACCTAGCATGTGGTGCACCCCAACAAGAGGTCGATTCCATGCTACCGCTAGGCCCTTTGCAAATTGCAAACCAGCACTAAGTGATCCGACCATTCCTGGACCCCTAGTAACGCATACTAAATCAGGCGGGTTCAATGCCGATAAATTGTGTTTTCTGCAAAACAGTTGAACTAAGCTCGCGATATTTTGTTGATGAAACTCGTGTGCTGCAGTGGGTATAATGCCTCCTGTTTCGGCTGAGTCGAGCGTTGCCTTCTGTTCGTCCACTATGATAGGAAAGGAACTGTCAGAACGCTTTTCAAGAAGAGCCACGCAAGAATCGTCACAAGAGGACTCTATGGCAAGAACTCTGTAAGATCTGCGAGGAGATCTAAATAACGGAGAGCGAGCTCTCAAGCATCTTCTTAGCATGATTCAAGATGCAGCGACTGGTACCGTGAGTGGAGCAGATCTGGTGAAATTCAAGTCACGTGAGAGCGAAGCGCCCACTTCTCAATTTGTATCTTGACGAGTAGGCCAACGGCATTCTCTTGGCTGGTTCGAATTTAGATAGTAATAGAAAATTTAGATTTTCAGGGCTCATAGTAAGCAACAAGGTTTTCTTCTCATCGTTGAATATCTAACGGCGTATAACCTTGGAGCTTGTCTGCAAAAATGACCCAGTCGCGGTAACTTACGGCTTCGAAGTTGTAATGCGTAGCTGGCATACATAATCTGAGCCAATACGCGACAGGCAACATCCTAGCGTTTAGATGTCTAGGAAGAAGATTTCACATATGCTGACAAGACACTTTTAGTTCAGAAGCATTCTGAAACAAGCTGAAGGTATATAGTATGGATCATTGGTATTTGTTTTCAGAGATCTATGTATTTCTGTTCATTCTAGGATGCACGGGTGTCTTAGGGCTTCTGTAATACTTGAGAAAAAAACCGAGAGCACCATAGGCGAAAGAAACCATAAGGAGACTCCTGTCCTCACAACTTTTCTCCCTATTTCTTACTAAATATACAAAATACAACTCCAATCAAGGAGCCGATGATATTATAATTTAAAGATTTATCTGGAAAAATCGTGAGCCGACCAGCTTTGAAATATCGTCGTAGACGCATCATCACCACGCTCTTCTCTCTCGTTCATTGTCGCTAAATTCGGACCACATTTCACTGTGAAATTCTTGCAAACCTTGCTCATGTCAGAATCATATACTACTTCGGCGATACCGACGCCGTTTCAGCCTCACCGAGAGGCTCATCACCCAGTGCAACACGATGTCAGGGGCTTGGCTGGCTCGTCGGGCTCAGCTTCTGATGATCTGGCTGAAAATACTTCTCCGCTAATAAGTTGTATGTTAGCTGGAGGTTTTGGAGGTGTCATAGGTGACTCTGTCATGCACTCTTTGGACACGGTGAAGACGAGACAACAAGGATTGCTGTTCAATCCAAAGTACAACAGTATGATACCCGCATACACCACAATTTTCAAAGAAGAAGGTTTGTTCCGAGGCTTATATGGCGGCTACACGCCTGCTATCCTCGGCTCCTTTCCATCTACAGCGGCCTTTTTCGGAACCTACGAATTCACAAAGAGAATTTTAATCAACGACTTGTATATAAACGATACTGTGGCGTACCTCGCTGCTGGTATCTTCGGTGATTTGGCTCTGAGTATCTTCTATGTACCTTCAGAGGTTTTAAAAACGCGATTGCAGCTTCAAGGTAGATATAACAACCCATACACAAAAGGCTGTGGTTACAACTACAAAGGCTTGCGCGATGCTGTGCGCTCCATCGCCCGTACAGAGGGTGTTTCTGCCCTCACATTTGGATATAAGGAAACACTTTTCCGAGATTTGCCTTTTAGCGCGTTGCAACTTGCATTTTATGAAAAGTTTCGCATATGGGCGATTAGCTACAATGGGAAATCCTCAGATTTGAGTGTGCCCGCGGAGCTCCTCACCGGTGCTGCCGCTGGGGGTTTAGCAGGTACTTTAACGACCCCATTAGACGTCATAAAGACAAGAATACAGACGGCCACACTCGATACTGCTGGCTTGCATCATGAAAGCGCTCAATACACAGGCTTACCTGCATTATTAAGAAGATTCTCGACATTAAATGCATTGGTATCCATTCACCGAAATGAAGGAATGTTCGGTCTTTTCTCGGGTGTAGGGCCCAGATTTATATGGACAGGTGTGCAGAGCTCTATCATGTTATTACTATATCAGCTCGCATTGAAAAAGTTGGATGGCATTATAGGAGAGGGTGTATTAGAGTAAGACTCTTTCAATTGTTCTTGAAGCTTTCTCGCATCCGATGCGGCTCACTCTGTATATTATGTTGTACATATAGACTAATTTATCGTCATAGTCAACTTCGCGTAACGGCCTTCAAGGCCATATGAGGACGATGTATACTTTCAAGGCACGCTCGAATGGTATTTTTGGTACCACGCCCTACTTGGGTACGAGGATCGATTTCTCAATAGAAAACGCGAGGTTTTGATCAATCTAAAGAACCAGTTTTTTGGCCTTGAGAATTTGCTTTACCGAATCAACAACACTTGTCTTCAAATCAATCAATGGAAAGCCAAGAATCTCTCTAGTCGTATCATTATTGATTTTGCACATTTCAGCCTCCATGTTTTCACCTTCGCCCGTGGCACCTACTGGGATTTGGCCCTTCAAAGAAGGAACATTCTCGTTGAGTACATCGGCAATGTCTTGACCAGTTACCCTACCAGAGTTTAACAACAAACGTTGGTTGGGTAAATCCTTTTCGAACGCAACAACGTGTGCCTTTGCGACATCTCTCACATCCACGAACCCACCTTTGAACGGAGGGATCACACTATCCTTGTTCATTTTCAAGAATGCGTTGATGAATTCCGAGGAAGTATTGAGCTCGTCCTTGACTTCCGAGTCGAAGGTTTGAGGGCCGAAAACAAACGTGGGGTTCACGTAGTTGATCGTAAAGTTTGGAGACTCAGCGGCAACAAAGTCCCACGCAGCCTTCTCAGCAAACTTCTTTGATCCTCTATAGCCCTGTTGTGGATCCTGCTTGGATTCCTCCCAAGTGATATCATTCCAAGACTCCTCTGTGTCTGTATGTGTGGGGTCAGATCTAAATGCAGCAGAGGCGATGGCAGCGTATGAAGAAGTCACAACGACCTTGGTAATTTGAGGTCCATGAGTCTTGATGGCATTCAAGGCGTTCTTTGTTCCATTTACAGCAGGCTTGAGCAATTCTTCTTCGATGTTTATGGCCTTGAAATGGAACGGAGATGCAGTATGTAAGAATACGGTGACCTCAGGGTGGTTTTTCAAGGCCTCGTCGAAAGCACCGACAGGTTCCACGTCAGGCACAACTTCATAGGAGAAAGCATCCGAGGAAAATAATTGTTTCAAATGGTCACCCTTTTCAGTGGACCTCACAGATCCAACGACTTTGTAGCCTTTGGAGAGAAGAAGCTTAACAATGTGCTGCGCAATGAAGCCAGTGGCCCCTGAAACAAAAACTGAAGTGGTCATAGTAATGTAATTAGTTATATTGATGAGCACGGTTCTAGTAAGATTTTTGCCGTGCCAGAAATTTTTGCAATAAAGAGGAAAGGTTGTCCTTAAGTAGCATCAATCGGAAATGCGGGGGTATTCCCGAGCGGGCAACTGTGGGCTGTGCGCGCCGCTATCGATATATTGCGGAGAATCGTGCCCGCTCAATTAAACTATTTTTGAGACCGACAGCTGACAAATACACCGAGCTATATGAATTCGCACGCCAACATAGTCGACAAAATTAGCCGAAAGATCAAAATGACGCAATACGGGATTGCCGAGGCCGTGCCGAGAAAACTCCAATTGTAACACAATTCTGAGGAATATATTTTTCGTCGTGAAAGACCAGACCCGCCCTATGTGTTGCAACACCATTAGCTTCATAGTCTCCATTTAATATGGATTCTTAGTGGAACTTAAAAAGCTGCAGGATTCAAATGAAACTGAAGGTATCCGTAGTAAATACTCATAACTTAAGCCTTTCTCCTTTCTCCTTTACATTTATTTGGGTGTGCATTTCCTCTTCTTGCCAACCTCACATCATTGAAGCTGTACCGTCGGCGTGTCCTTGGAAATGGGGTATTCGTTCTTCAAATATCTCGCTAATTCAGTCAGCTTCTGGCAAAATGAAATGGTAGTGTAATAAGTAAAGCCTGGCACAGCGTCTCAGGTGATTAGAGTGTGGTTATGTGCATTCGCGACATACTCGCGACAACCTATGTTTGGAATATGCAGTTCCAGACATAGATATCTTACGGTCGGACTAAAGCTGAACCGCACACGACCACGGGTCTTGCTCCTCGGACACGAAGAAAGGACAACGCATAGAATATTCTCTCCTCTGATCCACGCTAAGGTAAATACAATAAACGAATCTAGCCTGTGATAACGCACTT
>JAJMCI010000108.1:0-46358 GCA_030565705.1 Metschnikowia baotianmanensis
AGAAAAAGAGGAACCGTTAAATTATCCATTCCTTATTACACATTTCTTATTATCCATTTCTCATTACCCATTTCTTATTACCCATTTCTTATTACCCATTCTTTATTACCCACTTTCCATTTCATTTCCCATCTCTTTTTACGCATTGCTCACTTTCTCTTTCCCTGTTTAATTATTTATTTCCCATTATTTATTTCCCATTTGTCTCATTTCCCATTTCTCATAACCCTAGGCTTGCACGTGCAAACTGCTTAGTAACAGAGATCCAGTGCGAAGTCTGGGGTAACGATCTCGCCACTTTGCTATCATATATACCCATCGAAAACACCCACCTGTAGATTGATATATCATAATTTATAGACCTATTCATGGACTTCTGAGCGCAGAATATACAAATATCATTTCTTTACCCGAAATATCTGAACAAAATCCCTGAAAAGTCGGGCTTCTGATCTACCCCACCTTAGTTACATCTCCGTCAAACCCCAAACTTGTATTCCCCAGCACACAACCCACAATTGACCTCTCTCGAACCCAATGACATCTCGGACAACCTCGCCGTCGCCTCCAAGGATTGTGACCGAAAATCCGGAGAAAATGCGCCCAGATTCAGCGATAAATGCCCAGAACGTGTCTCAACTGCCACCCGATGACGCCAGTGCCTGGCAGAACCAGGTAAAATCGGCGTTGCTTCTTCTTACCATGGCCATGGACCGGCTCGGTGTCGAGGAACGCCATGGACAGCTTTCCCGGCTGTCGCCGCTCTACAAAAAAGTGTCGCTGGCCGTTCTTTCGCCTCTAAGGTCACCTTTGAACTATATTCACAGCCAATGCGGCCCCGAACGCCAGGAACGCCAAGAAAAGGCTGAAGAAGGGTCCCGGACAGACCCAAAGGTCGAGGACGAGGACTTTGCATGTCCCGTGAGTGAGAGCCACGCGCTGGCGTCGCTCCTTAACATTTTGGCCACTGCGCTGGCATATGCTGGCACAACGTCCTTAAAGGCAATCAACAGAATCCTTCACGACCGTTATAGAGACGAGCAGGATGCAAACGCTGTATCTGGCGACGAAGAACATACTTTGCGAGAAAAAATGGCGAAAAAACCCGCTCTTTCCACAGTCCTAAACTTCCAAGAAGAAGGCCTGGATGATGGCTCTTTCAGTCTGTCAAGCATGCTGGATACACATATGAAACGCACCTCGACTGTAGGCCTGGCTGCAGCGCCACTGCTTCGGCCAGGTCTCCGAAAAACGGCGACGTTCAAGTCGATGCAGGATTCCCTCTCCGATGATTCCAGAATCAGGCACTCCACTGAAATCATGGCCAACGCGTTCTCCAACGACGCCTACAGACCACCGCCTGAGAATCTTCGCAGCAAGTGGGAAAACTCTGTCATGGAGAACTATCGCTTGCAGTCTACAGGAGACCATGCAATCATTAAGTTCGAGACAGAAGTCGCCGACTTGAGGTCCGATGCGCCGGAGAAACTCGATGTTTTGAGGTACCATACCGCGGTGAAACTCAAGGAGACGTTTGGTTTGGACGAAGATAACCATTTCTACGAGAACTTCGACGTGTGGCTCGTCAAGGATGTGCTACTCCAGGGCCATTTATACATTACAAGGGACGCGTTGTGCTTCTACTCGTTGCTTCCAGGGAAATTCTCCGCCACGGAACTCAACGACTCTGAGTTGACGCTATACGCTGGCGCCTTGGGCCACAAACTAGCGCATTTCGGCGAGTCTGTGTTTTCTTCTGTATACACAAACCAGTTCTGGGCGGTTTTGAAGCCCCAGACATTGAGCATCTACACGTCTCCCTCGAAGCTATACTTTCCCGTAAGGACCATCGACCTCCGAACTGCGATCTCGTGTGAAATTTTGGAGGCCGGATCCACTGGTATAAATGTGACAAGCCCTACAGATAGCCCTAATCCTAGTCTGCCTTCGACAGAAACTGCAACACCCCAGCTAGCTTCGGAATCGACTAGTATTGTGGAAGAAGACGTTCATGAGGAGAACATTCAGTCTGGGGTCTGGTTCAAGATTAATTGTACGGATAAGTCTTACCGGTTTCACACAAGCAGTATGTATTCTGCGCGCCATTGGTACAACATCATCTCGAAGGCGATCTTTCTGCTTCAGAACTCTAATCTGAACCGTGAGGTGGTGATGCGCCTTCCCGTTGAAGATATTGTCAACTACATGAAGAACTACATCCTCACAGGAGCTGAAGACGCAGATACGGAACCATCACTTGATACAGACACGCCGATCTCGTTCTCTGTCGAGTTCAATGTGCTGCCGCTTGAAAAAGACTCCAAGCTCCATAAATTAAAACTAAAGTCGAAGAAGAAACGAGAAGATCGTAAGTTTCTTGATACAGCGCATTTCATTCTCTTTCAAAGAGGAGAAGAGCTCGGCAAGGCGTTCGAGCAGGCAATGGAGGACCACGTATTGGAGTCCGCAAACCAGCATCACAAGGGTAAGAAGAAGCCGAAACTCTCGCGTGCAGACTCGATGGTTCTGCAAAGCCAGTCCAAAAGTCGGGTTGTAACGACTGTACAGCCGGACCACTCGGGTAGCGCATCGATCATGAGCAAGATTGTGGAAGTGAACACCAAGATTATCGCAGCCAAAGAGAAAGAAGAGCAGAGATTGGCGGAGGAACAGCTCAACGGAGCCTCAGACTCGAAGAGGCACAGCTATGTGCCGAACCTAAAGGGTATCAAGGAGAAGCTCCTCCCCAAAACAAGCGCGCTCGATAACATATCATCTTTTAGTGACGGCCTTCTTGACGCGTTCCAGAAAGACGATCCATCGTATCCGCCGCAGGATTTCGAGATGCCTGACCTAGAATACCACTTGCAGACCCCCAAGCCGTTTGACTTGCAGATGCTTAAAAGTCTCGACATACATTTGGAATGCAGAAGGCGAGGTTACAAGGAAATCATGGCTCAGTACGGGCATCTCCTGGAACTTATCAGAGCCAATCATGCGAAGGAAAGAGACTTTGAACCGAAACTCATACCTGGAGAAAGTGAAGTTGATCCATCGGATCTCCAGACAAGAACCCTGGCAACAGACCTGCAAAGTGACGGGCCTCGCAAGCGTGGGACATTGAAATCCTTGAAGAAACTGATCAGAACAGTTTCCACCATGGGTGGCGTGTGGTCGGCCAAACCCGAGCACTACGACCATGCTTTGAGCCACAACAAGTACTACGTGACCAGCCACCGGGACAGAGTCCGGGCACTTAATCATTTTCGCAACCACTTCTCTCTTGGGCCAGATTCACATCTCGTGTCGACATATTATACTCACTTGAAAAGGACCGTTCCAGTATACGGCAAACTCTACGTGGGAAAGAGCCAATTGTGTTTCCGGAGCATGATTCCAGGTGTCTCAACAAAAATGGTGCTTCCCCTTCGGGATGTCCAGAGCTGTAAGATACAGGCACGGCTGTACCACTACGCTGGTCTTCTTTTCAAGGTGCGAGGCCTCGAGGATCTCCAGGTGGTGTTTGGAAGCAAAGATGCGCGAGACGACTGCCAAAGGCTTGTGCTCAGGCTTGTGAGAAAAGAGATGCGTCTCAATCCAGATAGTGAGTTCACGCAGGACGACGACCTGGCTTCTTCCATTGGCATTGAAGAGACAGAGAAACAGAATGCGAAAAGTGACAGGATCGCCATTTGCAGGGTCCATGCGGCTCGGTTGCGGCTTCTCGAAGACAAGATCGGCCATGCCACCGGCATAGATGTGCCGCTTCTCCTTGAAGATAATCCATTCACCACCACTGAGGTGAAACTCCTGAAATGCTACAGAATCACGCTACTCACCATCGGCTCCAGAGGTGATGTGCAGCCGTACATTGCACTTGGAAAAGCTCTAGTCAAAGAGGGGCACGACGTGACCATTGCAACACATGCCGAATTCGAGGACTGGATCACTAAACATGGGCTCGGGTTCAAGGAGATCGCGGGGAACCCAGCGGAATTGATGCAGTTGATGGTCACGCACGGGTCGATTTCGGTGGGGTTTTTGAAAGAGGCCAGCACGAAATTCCGCGGCTGGATTGCGGATCTTCTCGAGTCCAGCTGGAAAGCTTGTCAAGGAACAGAGCTTCTTATAGAAAGCCCTTCCGCGATGGCCGGGCTCCATATTGCAGAGGCGTTGCATATTCCGTACATGCGGGCGTTCACGATGCCATGGACAAGAACAAAGGCGTACCCACACGCGTTCTTGGTCCCTGACCAAAACAGGGGAGGGTCGTACAATTTCTTGACGCACGTGATGTTTGAAAACGTCTTCTGGAAAGGAATCTCTGGCCAGGTCAACAAATGGAGATTGGAGACGCTCGGGCTTCCTCGAACCAGCTTGGACAAAATGCACCAGTCACGTGTCCCTTTCTTGTACAATGTATCACCTGCGATGTTTCCGCCGTCGGTGGACTTCCCAGATTGGGTGAAAGTCACAGGGTACTGGTTCTTGGATGAAGGTTCCGGTGAGTACGAGCCGCCGAAAGAGTTGGTGGCGTTTCTCGACGAGGCGAAATCATCCGGACACAAGGTCGTGTACATCGGGTTCGGGTCGATCGTTGTGTCCGACGCGAAGGCGTTGACCAAGACCATCGTGGACGCCGTGGTGGATCTGGGAGTCAGGTGTATTTTGAACAAGGGCTGGTCAGACAAGTTGAGCAAATCCAACGATGAGGTCGAGGTGGAGTTGCCTTCTCAGGTGTATGATGCCGGGATGATTCCGCACGACTGGCTCTTCACGAGAATCGACGCCGCGGTCCACCACGGCGGATCTGGAACTACAGGCGCCACTTTGAGAGCAGGGCTCCCTACGATCGTGAAGCCCTTTTTCGGGGACCAGTTTTTCTTTGCGTCCCGAGTCGAGGACCTAGGTGCGGGGATAGCACTCAAGCATCTCAATAGGAAATCCTTCACCAAGGCGTTGAAGGCGGTGACCTCGGACCAGAAGTACGCCGTCAAGGCCATCGAGATCGCCAAGGCCATGAGCCACGAGCGAGGCGTTCACGCCGCGATCGAGGCGATCTACACCGAGCTCGCGTACTCCAAGTCGTTGATTCTGGTGATCAGGTATAACAGCGAGCAGAGACGGTCGGGCAGCAATAGGTCCGGGGTGCAGACCCCTGCGATAGATGAGGATGCGTTCGATATGACGGAAGAAATGGAAGAAACAGAGGACATTGAAGAAAGAGATCACCATGAAAAGGGCGTGGATCTAACTGTCTGATCAAAATACCGGTGTTTGACCAATAGAGGGAGAGTTGCAGGGAAAAACGGATGTTTGACCCTTTTTCGACAAGTCAGAATGTCTCTTCTGACGAGCAAGTCAGAATGTGTCTCTTTTGACGAGCAAGTCAGAATGTGTCTCTTTTGACGAGCAAGTCAGAATGTGTCTATCTGTTCAAGAATTCACAATGCGACTATTTGGTTAAGGTTTCACAATGTGTCCACCTGGTTGAGAATCCGGTCCATTTTTCCATCTTGTGGACAAATCGGAATGTGTCTATTTTGACGAGCAAGCGAGGCCCATGAGAAACATGAAAAAAAAAATTATGGCTTTCCGGTCAAAATCCCGAAATTCACTGGCTTGTGTTTTCTCTTTCTTGTTGACTTCTCTATCTCCGACTGCATTCATGGGCTGACTCGGATGCATACCCCAGGATTTGCGCACTGCTCACGTGCAATTGAGAATATCGTGAGTAATCGCGAAGGCAAGATAGAGCCATGCATTCAACGCACCGATGTTAATTTTCCAGTCCGCTTTTTCCGGTCTGCTTTTCCCGGTGTTGATTTCCTTTATCAATTTTCCAATCTCATTTTAACAAAACACGTTGATTGGTTTCAAATATCAGAACCCAAATCCTCATTGGCATTGGCATTGACATTGACATCCTACACAGCAGTATACACCAGACATACAGCAGGATACATCAGACATACACCCGACATACACCAGACACAGCAGTACACACAAGAAGCACAGAACATGACATACAAGAATGTCACCGAGGAGCAGAAGCTCACGAACCCGTATGCGGCGATGGTCCCTGGCCAGACAATAGTGGAGATCCCGGAGTACCAGTTGGAGTGTGGCGAGATTCTCGTGGACTTTCCCGTGGCTTATAAGACGTGGGGCCGGCTCAATAAAGACAGGGACAACGTGATTCTCATTTGCCACGCGTTGACGGGATCCTCGGACGTCCAAGACTGGTGGGGCCCGCTTCTAGGCACTGGGCATACTTTTGACCCATCCAGGTTCTTTATTGTCTGCATAAACTTTCTTGGCTCTCCATATGGCTCTTGCTCGCCTGTCTCGATAGACAAAGCCACGGGAAAACCATACGGGCCATCTTTTCCGTTGGTGACGGTCAAGGACGACATTGGCGTGCAACGTCTCATTCTCGATTCCTTGCGCGTGCGCAAGATCGCGTGTGTCATTGGTGGGTCCATGGGCGGCATGGCGGCCTTGGAGTACTCGTCGACGTACCAGAACACAGGTTACGTCAAGAGCGTGATTGCGCTTGCGACCGCGGCTCGCGCGTCCGCGTGGTGCATTTCCTGGAACGAAACGCAACGACAGTGCATCTTCAGCGATCCGAACTACGACGACGGGTACTACCACGAGACCCCGGGCCTCCGCCCGGACTCGGGGCTCAGTGCGGCCCGAATGGCCGCGTTGCTCACGTACCGGCTGCGAAACTCGTTCGAGACGCGCTTCGGCCGCAAGTTGCCTGCCAGTGTGAAACTGAATAAAATAGGGACTCCTCAGCAGGACGGCATCCGGCTTCCCCGTAACAAGGATGAGGAAAACTGGCTCCAGCACAACGACGGCGCGCGGTCGTCCCTGAGACTAGTGTCCACGCAAACGCTCCAGGCCCTGGCAGGCTCGGACAAACCACAGACGTTCTTCACGGCGCAGTCGTACTTGCGGTACCAGGGCGACAAGTTTGTGGCGCGGTTTGACGCCAACTGCTACATCTGCATCAGCAGGAAACTAGACACCCACGACATCACAAGAGGCCACATCGAGATAGATGAGGAGACAGACGAGGACCCGCTTCCGGGGTATCTCGAGACGCTAACGTTGCCGCACTTGGTGATCGGCATCACCTCCGACGGGCTTTTCACCTACGGCGAGCAGCAGTTGCTTGGGGCGCATCTCCCCGATAACGAGTTGAAGACGCTCGACTCGCCAGAAGGCCACGACGCGTTCTTGCTTGATTTCGAGATCATCGACGAGTACTGCAAGAAGTTCTTGGAGGAGAAGTTGCCGGAGTTCTACGATGAGTCAGGGAAAGTCGAGCCCTTCGATGACTGGAAAAACCATGTGGTGTCTGTCGAAAACGGCGGAAACTCGGTGTTTGGGGAGGCGGAGAAGAACATCACAAATTGGTAGGTCTGTTTCCAAGTACTTTTAAAATAGTTCTTAGGAAAGAATTAGAGTCCAAGGAACCAAAGATGGGAAGGTCTTTTGTTTCTTAAGAAGCATATCGTGTTTCAGGACAAACATCCCCTACTCAACTACTCCTAAACAAACCATAAATACGTCTGGATAATGCACTGAAGATCAAGAGATTCCACGTTTCCCAAGCCCTAGTCTCTCCTTTTCAAAATAGCCGTATGTAAAAGCCAGTTCAACTAAGCGATCCATCCATTGGGCGGAACAAAAAGAAATCTAATTTAACTTTAACTTGATGTTGAGGTCAGGTCGGAATCATTGTAGGCCAAAGGTAATTCGTTGGACGTGGCCTCGAGTCCAACTCGAGGCTTTTTGTATATTTATGAGAAAAACAGCTGTAAAGATGTGGGGCAAAGAAGATGACTTTTGAGGTCCTCTAAACTCATGAAGTGTCAAAGATGCATATGAGCTCGTTCAACGATAGTTGCGCATTTGATTCTGAACTATCATCGATATAAACTAAAGGTTTTATGTAGTTACATCTATCAGAACGAAAGCTGTAAAGTTTTGAGACAAAGAAGGTAAGATTTGAGGTCCCATTTAATCAATGTAACAACATACAAACAAAAAATTCCATAAGCGATCTGAAAAAGATCTGGAAAAGATCTAGAAAAGTTCTGGACCAAGTATACAAAGATACAGAAACGATACAGAAAATATCTAGAGAAAATGTAAACAGGATAGTCCACAATTATCTGGTTTCCGAGAATTCATCATATCATTCGTTGTAGCATCAAACAAAAGCATCAATTATACAGATTTCTGAGTATCTGAGTGGTCCACCTTCTTGAGAGAAAGAGAACATTTGAAATTTCTTTTCGGGTGAGCAGGATCATGTATCGGAACATAAGAGCCAAACTCCAAGCGATGTAACACACTCAAATCAACACAGTCAAATCGCGACGCTTCCTCCATTGAAAAATGTGGAGCTCAGCCCACAATTTCTCCCGACTTCTCTTCTTATCAACCACAGGGCAGATTTCTCTATTTCTTCCTGATATCATCGGTAGAAGAGCCTCCTGGTTGGCCTTGGTAAACGATTTAAAACTACAGTTATGTATCTACCAAAAGAAGAATGACAAGCTCACGCTTTTTCTTCAGTCAAGTGAAGGAAAAGCAAGATGATCACCACTCAGATGTGTTCGATTGGATTGCCGTTAAATATTCGTAGATTTGATGGTTAGGAGCCCCTATATGTGATGGGGATGTACGGGTGTGCCACCACGAGATGATCATCGGATCCACTATCATCTATCTTTTAAACCATCAGATTGTTCCAAATGGTAGATAAATATACCTTGCTAAAGAACTCACTTCCAGAATTCATCTCCGAGCCCATCAAGTACCTCTCGGTGATTACTAAAGACACAGAAAACACCGAAAGTTTAGTGGCCCAACTGCTATCACTGAGTTGTTTTTATAAAGGCAAAATCACCAACAATGCTATCGACATAATCGATATGATTCGAGCAATCCTCAGCTCCGGTGCCAAATATTATAGCTGTGGAATCACACAGGGCCGCAACAAACTCTCGTTCGACTCGAGATCGCCAAAATCTCTCAGGATCACATTGGATGACCATACCTACAATCATCATGCATATGCCGGCAGATACATGAAATTCAAGAAAGCCATTCCGGCGAAAGGATCGCCCGACTTCGTCATCTATCACACTGCCGTGGCGGAATTTTCACCGGAGAAACCTGCGAAATACGAAAAAGACTTGCGTGCGCTTATCTCCGAGGTTTTCGTATCTGCAGACATCGATGTTCTATCAGACGTGGAAATCTTTTCTCAATTCCAGTTCAGTTCTCTCAAAAACATGCACAGCATCGCAAAGGTGCAGGCAATTCCAATATTCTCTTCCGAAAAAGATATTCTCGAGCAGGCAAACGGAACGTCTGAAATCTCGCAGAATTCTCCAGATCTTTCAAAGTTGGATAAAGATGACCAACTCGACGTGTACGAGTATATGTCACTAGTGCACCTCAACTCGGTCCCCGATTCCCGAAACTCTTATGTGAGTGCCACCTCCACCTACGAAATTCCACAGGTTGTGTGTGACATTAACATTCCGTTAGTTTCTGCACAGCTAGTCATCGTGGAGAATGTGGCACCAACTCTCTTTTACGCTCTTGCAAGCGACCCTGGAATCGTATCTGTGTTAGCAACAACCGCAAGCGGCAGTATTCTCACTTTAAACACGTCAGACACCATTTGGACATGGACACTTCGTCGGTGAATCCTCGGTATTCTGGCTGGCCAAATATATGTACATTGTATTCCATGCTGTATTCTAAGTTGTATTCGGTGTTGAAAGGTTGGTGGCCCCAAGAATCAATGCATCCGCGTCATGAAAAGTATGAAAAGCCACTAACTCATGGATTCATGGCCCTGGGTCATGAGATCGTGCATGATGGTGTCGTAGAATCCTGCACCTGCAGATGCCAACTCGTCAAAAGCGTTCGGAGTTAAGGATGGGCCCATGTCCATGAACTCAAACGGCATGGTCTTCTGTGGCGCACCGTCGAACATGGCGTCGCCCAAATCGGGCTTCTTCAAGAACATCAGCGTCCACATAGCGTCGGAGAACTGGTCCGTCAGGTCGAAATTCGTAAAAGTGCCGCCTGGAGTGGCCAACGAGCTGAGCTCCGGCCCATTTTGCGAGGAAATAGAGGCCAGTCTTGCCCCTTGAGGCATGTTTTCAGACAAGGCCTCGTTTTTCTGCACCGTGGCAATGGCCATGCTCAAGATGTGGTTGAGGTCTGCGAGCATGTCGTTGCTCAAAAGCATGTAGCTTTCTTTGCCCTTGCACCATTTCAAGTAGTAATCTGTTCCGCTGCGTATATCCTTCAACTTCTCCTGCGCCTTGAAGTGTCGCCAGCAGTAGTAGTACCGCGACATCATCTTCTTTATGGACTTCATGAAGATCTTGAAGCACACCTCGCAGAGATCGAAGTTCTGTTTCAAGAGCTCGTATCTCCTGCGGTATTCCGGGTCCAGAATCAACTGTTCCTCGTGGGTGGGCAGCATTTCGCATTGAAGAAGCGAGAACCTCGTCCGCATCTGCACACAATGCATGATGATCGTGCACTTGTGGATCAACGTCTGGAACGACGGCGTGATGGCAATGTCGGTGGTGTTCAGGAAAAGCTTGCCTGTGCTTTCGACAAACCGCTCGTAGAACGGCATCATGTTGTATACCGAGGCGATGATGATTTTCTTGAGGTAGAAGTACGCATAATCCATCTCGCCCATCTTCTCATAGTGGTTGAAAAGATGGAGATTGACACTGGCCAGGAAGAACGCCGCCTGGAAGCCGATCTTGAGCGTGATGCCGTTTTCGATCTCCACGTGTGGCACGGTGTTGGTGATGTTTCCTTCATGAAGCCATTGAGAGATGTCGCCCATCAAGCCCGGCCGTTGTTGTTCAAGCGCAGAGAGTTTCAGGCACAACACTGGCATGGCAATGGGCGTGCGGACGTCGGAAATCATCGACACCACCTCGTAGATCCGGTCGTAGCACGTATCAAAATTGGCCAACGCCTGGCACACCTTCTTCTCAAGAGCCACGTCTCTGATGTTCTCGTTGCCCGGTTTATGATACGGGGGCAGCGTGTCGAATTGCGATCGCTTGATGCTGAGAGGACTGCCGTTGGTGAGACCACTGATCATATCGGTCATCACCAAGTACCACCAGATTTTCCGGCACAAGTTGTTGGTCTTGTCGTCGTGGACCTTGGCCCTGAAGTTGTCGACCTCGCGGTGCAAGCCTAGCGTCTGGGCCATCTCGATGATTCTGGCGCAGAACCCCAGCGAGTTCAGGTCGTCCGCCCCTTCGCCGTTTTCGGGCGCAAACGCGTTGTAGATCTTGAGGAAGAGACAGAGCTGCAAGATCGGGATGTTGGCGTACCGGAGGTATCCGAGCAGCGAGAGACACGCCTGGGCCACCAGTAGCACGTCGACATGGATCGGGTTGTCCAACAAAAAGCGGAGTTCCTGTGCCTTGGGGCTCGGGTCACGTGAGTACAAGTTGGCCTCGTTCTGGGCGTCGTCGTTGGTGAAGAGCGTGAGGTACGCCAAGCGGAGCACGATGAGAAGCGTGCCGAGATACACGACCTCGACCTTCTTGTGCACGTGGACCTTGTCGACGGGCACGTGGTCTGCGTGTTTCAGCCCGAGGATCTGGGCGATCTGCGCCTCGAAATCCTCCTGGTCGAGGAAGGGGAAGAACGGATACACTCTAACAAAGAAACGGTCAATCAACATCCAGATCACTTTCCGGCTGGGTAAAAGAACACACGCCTTGCGCAAGAGATCGGGCTCTGCGTCGAGATCGCCTTCGTAGACAGTGAGGCCCACGGTTTTCGCCCGCTCGTTCATCGCTTTCAGATTATCTAGTTTTCCTGCATCCTTGACCAAGATGTTCTGCCCGTGCTCCTTGTACACGCTCTCCTCGCCCACAAACTCCAGGAGTTTCTGGTTGAACACGCGTTCCGAAGGGCCCACCGCCTCCTTTTCTGGCTGGAGAATCGCCCTGTTTTTCCGCACCAGGCGCCTCTGCTTCACGGCGAAAAGCGGCGACACGGAACTGTACATTTTGATGAGCGACGTCCAGCTGAGAGGGTAGAAGTGCCGCGTGGTGCTGCCTCCCATCGACACGATTGGCATGTACAGGTTGTGGAAGGAGAAGTACTGCGAGTCCGACAAGCAGGGGTACTGGCCGAACATGAAGGAGAAGTCTTCGGGGTTTCCGGCCGGGTTTTTCCAGATCGGTAGAGAAGAAACTGCCTCTTTCGGCAGAGGGTTCGGCAGAGGGTTTAGGAGAGGGTTTGGGAGGGAATTTGGGTGCGAATTTGTGAGAGGGTTTGAAATTGACATCAAGTTTGGATGCGAGTTTGGATGCGAGTTTGAGAGCGAGTTTGATGCAGTTTTCGGCAGTGGCTTTTGCATCGAGCCGGGACTATGGCCTGCGCTTTGGATGCCCAGAATCAGGTGCTCAAGCATGGAGATCTTCTGCTTCAAGAGCGCGAGTTCCAGGTGCATATTGGAGCTGTGGCTCTCATCGACAATTCCTACATTGGTCAGCGCCAGCTCGCTCATACTCGCCGAGGACACCAGCGAATGTGCCAGGCTGTTCTTCCAGGCGTCGGTGCCCTCATGAGAGGGCCGTTGTACCAGTTTCCGTGGCTCGATTTGCATGATCTGCTCTCCAAAGTCGGCTTTTTTGCTAGCACGCGTGTTTTTGGCCGCAGCTTCCGGCGGATACTCGCAAATGGGATTTCCATACTTCACACATGCCCCGCAAGGCGAGCCCTTATCGCATTTGACCTTGCGGCGCTTGCAGAAATGACACACGACATTGGATCGAGACCGCTTTTTCTGGTTCTCTGCAGACCACATCGAGGAGATTATACGAAATGTTTAAAAGCGGGAATTGGAAAAGATGAAGGGTTCGATAATCCTAGAGGTAAGATGATCGTAGGGGTGAAAAAGTCACGAAAATTGGATAGTTAGTGGCTGTTTGGCGGGGTATAGAAATGCAGAGGGCCAGCAGTTACGATATCAGATGAGCCTTTGAGATCGGAATATAGAATGTGGATCGGGCAGATGTACACGTCACGTGCTTCTATATATGAAGATGCAGGAACAACAATGCAAGATCCGATGGCTCTGCGCTTCTTGGGCCTTTTCCTTTGTCTTGCCAAGAATATTCTGGTGTTATCTATGTATGTAGATTGTTCTTGGATTTGCGATGGTGGCAAAATCATCAAAAAAATAAAAAAAAACGAGCGCGGCTGGGCCTGACTATTCCGGTCAGTGGGCCCATCAAAAATTGGAACGGGGGGTATATTTTGATTTAAGTTTAGTGGAACACGAGAAATGATTACTCTTAGGGATGTACTGATACTGATATACCGGAAACCAATAACAAAAAATGGCACTTTGTCTGCTTTCCCAAGCTCATACCCACATTAAATTGGGGCTCATATTGGAGTCGCTTTTTGAGGGCCGCGCGGCTCGTATTTTTTTTTTGGATGGTGGGCTAGGAACACAGGGAGCCGATGTTCTTTAAACATCACACCACGACGTGGAAAATTATACTTGTCCATTTTTTCTCGTTTTGATAGATACATTTCCTTTTATTTCGAGAGATGCTTGAATTTCTGACGAGTCTCAACCATGCAAAACTTGGTGGGTCGAAACTTCTGTATTCTTTTAATTTTGTTTTCTATGTTTCGCACTTTGAACCTGTCTTTTAACTCCCATAAATTATTAAGTTCTCAAGATAGTCCTTTTCTTCTTAATGTTACCTCATATACTTTGGAATCTTCTGAAAATGGGAGCTTCCAATTTATTTTTTTTAAAAAAAATATTCTGAAGAAAGTGGGCTCAGAAGGTAACTTTTGAGCCTTCCTCTAATCAATGAATATACCAAAAAAAAAAAGAGTGGTGTGAGATTTTTGGAGTTGTCCATGTATCAGGTCAATGTTAATGTTGTCATCGTCAAACCGGTTCGGACGAAGAGAGTTAACCGTAGCACCAGACATCGTGCATGATCAAATAACGCAGAGCACGGAAAAGGGTGAGAGGAATGAGAAAAACAAAGGAAAAGATCATTGATCTTATCAAAAATATTGATTCATCTAATTAGTAGGTGTTAGGTCGGAATCATCGTAGGTGATTCATAAGATGGGACCTCGAGATGGGTTAGAGGTTGTGTATACTGCTGTACCGTTTCGGGCTAAGAAGGTGGCTTTTGAACTCTCTTTTATCTAATGTATACTAATCAAAAAGACTTCTTTTTTGTTTTTGAGCTGTAATGTTTACCAAGCTGTCTACTGGAGAATCCAAAATTGATGCACCTGTGAATATACGGTTCCATACATAGGAACCTTACACGACTATATGTCTCGCAAATAGAAGGCGCAAAAAAAAAACCACTAAAAATAGTCTTTTTTGGTCTCTTTATTGTGAATAAATTAATAACGAAAAAATTACAACAATCGAATCTAGCCTGTGAGAATGCACGCAACACAGCAATTGTCACAAGAATTCAACCGCGCCTTCTAAGAGCATAGTTACCAGTGTGTGCACTCCTAAATTAGTATGCACGCTACTATGGCATCAAAACTCTTTCTCTTGGAACCTTCCTCTTAGGAATGAATTAAAAAAAGTGACTAGTACTACAGACAGTCATGGTGAGGATGGTCATGCCAACTTGTCCAAAAGGTTCCATACAGGTTGAGAAATAGTCATCTCTTCAAAGATAAGGCCCTCTAGTCGTCTCCATTTCACTAGATAGACACCAACCAACCAACCACTTATCATAAAATAGATTACAGAGGACCTGACAATTCATCACAAAGTATGTCTGGCACTGATCACCATCCCTTCTCTAAGTATTTGTACTATACTCGAACCCCTGACTATATACCCACTTTGGATGGCTTCAAGTTCTATTTTCAAATAGGTGTTTTCTAGAAAATCATATCCGAAAGCGGAGACGGTTTCCACTGGACTTTTGAAAGTTGACACTTCACTGGAATCTCAGTGTCTTTTTCTTTTTCCTCCAGACTACTCACCAACACGCGTAATATGTAGTTGGTGTATATCCAAGCTTTCGAGCACGTTAATGATATGAGAAACAGATAAGATTAAAGAGATAAGATTCTTGGTCAAAGTGCATGAACGCAAACGACTCGGAGCATGAGAAACTTGCAGACAGGATAATAAAAATCGGTTTTCTCCTATCTTCACGCTAAACGAACAAATCGAACGATTATCTATGAGAATACACTTAGTTATCATCAAAACCTTATTTTATCTTTATTATGATGACTCTCTTTGCATAGCATGCCATTTTTTATGCAAGAACAATGCTAATCCTCTCTTTATTACTAAGATTGACAGATGTACTATCACGGACGATAATTGCAAGTTCCACGGGCTATCACAAGATTTCAAGAGCTCGTAACCTTTTTCCCCCTGAGCCGCGCGAGATGTACGGGTGTGCTTTATGCCCCCCACATTCCCCCCCATAATAAATCCTCACTAAAACTCAAAAAATAGCACCAGAAAAGGCCAAAAAAACCAGAAAAAGCAACTACTTCAACCACTTTCCTCATATTTCAACATCCCTTATGTCCCGGGATTTCCAGTTGCTGCTCATGCGGAAGACGCTAGCGGACTTGGGCTATGCGGACGTGGCAGACATGCTTGCCCTGCGAATTGCCGCCGAGACCACCGACGGGGCGGCTTTCGACTATACCACCCACCCAGTCCTCGGGCTCATTGCCAACGGCAACTACGCGGCGCTCTGTACCGCCTTGAGCGAAAACCCGGCGAAAATCGAGCCAAAATCGACCGAAAACGAGCCAAAATCGAGAAAATACGACCCAATTGACGACATCAACAATGAAAGCATTGAAGAGGATATTGGCGAACGGAATGACGCCGAAAGACTCGATCCGAGCTCCGCGGCGCGCGTCTGTCTTGCTTTTTTGACCGAAAACGAGCGAAAATTGGCGCTTTACCTTGTACTACGGACCTCCTTTCTCGAACAGATCCTCCTTATTGCCCTCGACGCTTCCTTGTCGGAAATGGACGCCGAGGCGTTTGAGTTTCTCCAGAAACGCGTACCCGTCGCATTTGACGCCATCGACAGGCAAGACGCGGCACTCCCGTTTGCACGTAAACTCTCCAAGGCCCGTGAAAGCGCCATCTTGCTCCCGTTAGTAATGTCGCCGCCAACGAGACAACAGCTCGACACGGCGCTCTTTTCGCCCGCGGTGCTCCTCACGCACGTGCGGCCGCATCTCGGGGCGTCGCACGACGACTATACGTACGTCTCTCGGCTCCGAAACTCGCTTGCTGTTGTTTTGCGGCTAGCAATAGGCATTCCTCGACCAGACGGGACAAGGTCGGCGCTTCTCGATCGCCCCGATATTCCAGACGACTGTTTGAGTGAAATCATCCAAAAGGCGGCGCTTTATAACCAGTCGCAGTCGCTCTACCACTTGCCTGCTCGCGGACTGCAACAGAGAGATGCTGGCACTCAGGAAGACTACTCTGTGTTGACTCACGCCACCAGAGACGACCTCCCGATCCATCTCCTACACACACTCTCGCATCACACGGACGAGGTGTGGTACACGCGATTTTCTCCTTCGGGAAGGTTTTTGGCCACGGCATCCTTGGACGGCGTGTGCATGATCTACGACGTCACAGATAACTTCCGGCTCCTCGCGGAGCTCGACCCCAATACCGAAAACGAGCCCGCGGCGTTCGTCAAGGACTCGTATATCCCCCCGCTAGACAAAAAGAAAGGCATTATCTATTTCTCCTGGGAACCCCATGAAAGGTACATTGTCACATGCTGTCTCGATACCGTGATCCGCGTCTGGAACGTGGAGAACATCGCCCCGAAGCGAAGGGTCACCAGATCGATGAATGGGTCGGAGACTGCGGCCTTGGTGTGCTGTTTCACTTTGGGCGAGAGAATGAGGACCTGGCCCTGTGAGTTTCTCAAGTACGAGAAAGAAGCCACACCTCATTTCATTGTGGGCTCCCCTGATAAAGTGCTCAAGGCATTTTCCATAGACGGCAAGGAAGTTCTTGATTTCTACAGCGACGCGGACGAGTGGCTGTCGATTTTGGGTGAAGACCCGTCTCATATATCTGTATCGTCAACTGACACTCCGGGAAGCAGTCTGAGAGCAAGAAGAATAGAGGAAGCCTCTGACGATTCCGGCAGCAGTGGCAACGGCGCGAGCCAGTTCAACAGGATCAACGATTTTGCCATCACGCCCAACGGCAAAGTCCTCATAACCGCGAATAACGATAAACAGGTGTTCTTCTATAAGATCCCCAATCTTTTTGATCCGTCCACCACGACCTCCAGAATTGCGCTGTTAAGCCTCAACGGTCGTCTTACGTCCTGCAACATTTCTGCAGATGGCAGGTACATGCTTCTAAGTATTGCCCCTGAAGAATTGCAACTATGGGATATCTCGCCGTTAGGAAGTACCCAAAGACCGTTCTTGAAGCAGAAATTCTTGGGCCAGAGCCAGGCAGTTTATATGGTGCGCTCGTGTTTCGGGTATCTAACCAGTCCAAGCACCAGAGAAGAATTGGTGCTCAGTGGGAGCGATGACGGCCACATTTACATTTGGAAGGTTCATACCGGGCAGTTGGTCACACGAGTGAAGGGGCACGAGGGTTTATGCAATTCCGTGGACTGGAACCGGTCGTACTTTGCGAAGTCGGGAAGAGACTACGGCCAGTACTGGTGCTCTGTGGGCGACGACAACCTCGTGAGAATTTGGGGCCCGAAGGACCTGCACTTCAAATCTACGCATCAGACATGACGGTCACGAGAAATCAACTATACTTATTCCTTTTTCATATTTATCTGTTTCCAGAACCTTGGCTACTTGTCATTGACAGTGAACACTTACAACTCGTCGTGCTCCTCGGCCTCCTCCTCGACGTCGTCCTCGGCGACTGGGGCCTCCTCAGCCTCGTGAGCCTCCTCGGTTTCCTCATCCTCGACCTCCTCGGCACGCTCTCTTGGGGCGGCGCCCGTCTTCTCGTCAATGAAGTCCTGGAGCGACTCCAAGTCTCTGGCCTTGTTGTAGATAGTACCGATTCTCAAGCCGGTCTTCTCGTCTCTCTGGCCGTTGGCTGGGTAGTAGATGATGGTTGGGTAACCCTCGATGTTGTCCAACATGTCGACGTCGTTGATGGTGTGGTCGACCTTGGCGATAACAACACTCTCGTCGTGCTCCTTGTAGTAGGCACCCAACTCAGACCAGGTAGGAGCCAACTTCTTGCAGTGGCCACACCATGGGGCATAGTACTCCACAAGGATGTTCTTGGAGTCGTCGGCGAGCACGTCGTTGTAGTTGTGGCCCACCAACTTGGTGACGTTGGCGTCGTAGTCCGCGTCCTCCTCCGTGGGCAAAGGCTCCGACTTGACAATGGCCTCGGCCTCCCCGGCCAAGAACAGCTTGACAAACGCCTCCATCGTCTTGATCGAGGGCGAGGGGTGCTCGGTCTGGTTGACACCGTACTTTCTGCCGTTGGAGTTGTCTTGGATGGCGAACAAAGGCACGATCTCCTGGTCCATGTTCAAGATCTCGGCGTGGCGGCCAAACTGGGTGGCGTCCAACGCCACAAAGCTGATCTTACCACGCAACTCCTTACCCTTCTTGGTGAAGAAGTCCGCCACCGCGGCTCTCTCCTCGGCGGTGTTGTAGAAGTAGTAAGCCAAAGGCACAGACGCGCCCTGGTAGACCATGTAGGTCTCTCTGTTGATATCACCAAAGTCAGGGACCTGGGCGTTGGTGGTCCACTCGTTGAAGTTGTCGGCGGAGAACTCGCCGTCGAACACACGAACGTCGTCGAACTGGTCGGGGAACACAAGCAAGTACTGCGCGTTCTTGCCGCCCAACTTGAGACCGGTCTTCTTGGCCAACGCCTTGATGGCCTTGTCGTTCTCGATCGAGTAGTATGTGCGGTGGCGTCTCTGCGAGCGGGCAATCTCGCCGTACGTCTCGTTCTGCTCGGTGGAAGCGGCCTGCGCGGCCTTGGGGAGCACCTGGATGACGAAGGGCGTGATCTCGGCCTTGGCCTTGGCCAAGAACTCGTCAATGTCGGAGAACACGTTGACTGGGGGCTGCGACATCTTAGTCATGTAGTCGACAATGCCGGCGGCGTCACGGGGACCGTCGTACTCGTCGGGCTCGCTGTACGGGCCACTGGCGAGCTTCATCGTGGGGTAGCCCCTGATCTGGTGCTTCATGCACAACTCCTGGTCGTCCACACAGTTCACCTGGCCCAACTTGACCTTTGGCATCGACACGCTCAACTCCTCGGCGGCCTTGACGAACTCAGGGCCCAAAGTCTTACAGTGTCCGCACCAGGGCGCGAAAAACTCAATCAACACCAAGGGGTTGGCCTCCAAAGTGTCTCTGAAGTTATCCTCGGTCAATTTCAATACGGCGGAGTCCTCGGGGGCCACGGCGGGCTGTTCCTCGTCGGCGGCGTGGATAAGCGACACGGACGCGAGGAGCGCGGCGAGCGCCAGCGTGGAGAACTTCCAGAACTGCATTTTGCGGGTTTTTTAGGGGGTAAAAGGGGGTATTCCAGTAGGGGATTGAGGAAGAAAGACTGGTGGGCGCGTATAAATAGCGGGCGTTGGTAGAACACGGTGGAAGGGCGCGCGGCACGTGACGTGGAGAAGGCCACGTTGGCGAAAACGATACCGCAAGCGGGGGCGGGCCGGACCGGCCTCTGGCGTGTCTGCAGGACAATGGCCGTTGCTGTGCTTTTATGCAGGAGAAACTCGCCACAGGGGCTACTTCCGGGGGCAGCGGTGCTGCAAAATGGAGTGGGGTGCCGTGGATGTGGGGGCCCTGGGTGCATGAAGGTACATGGATGTGCATTAATGTGTATGGTTGTGACGCGTGTTGTTGACACGTACGTTGTTTTGTGTGCTGGTTTGTGGGTCAGTGCTTGAATAGAGAGCAGTCTTACGGATGGTTCTCGCTCAACGCAGACAGGTCATGTGAGAGTCATGTCCATTTAATTTGACGATAAAGTGGCGGGATAAAAAAAGTAGAGGTGTGATATGGCTACAGAAATATCATTGGAGTTTTATCGAGGATAAAGTGACCTGGGTGTAACACTTATCACATATAGCTGTATTGCTGTGTATTATGATGCCCCATGCGTCAAGCAAAACATTAGTGATAGTTACCTAGAAGTCGATCGTGGGTACGAGACCAGTCACCGATCTGGTTTTGATAGACACAACATTTAAGTAAAAAGAGATATTGTAGGGGAGCCCAAATGATACCTTATAACCCTAGAAACTGTAGAGCTATATACAAAATCCGTCTCTTTTTTGTTAGATCCATTGATTAAAGGGAAGCTCAAGAGTTACCGTTTTAGTCGAAAACTTGTACAAGCTATACGTAAGATCAGTAACAATATGATTTTTGTTCGTTCCATTTTCGTGCCCTTGAGTCTTTTTATTTTATCAAAGAGTAAGAATCTGTCTGTCGAGTTGAGCAAAGGTGATTTTCAGTGGAGGCAAAGCAAACAAAGACCGCAAAGCAAAGTCACGAATTTGCTGTCCTCCTTTTATCAGGTTTTTTTATCTTTAAAATCAATTTGAATAAAAAATCATGAAAGCATTGAATAAAGTTACATAAACACTGAAGAATACATAGAGGGGTGTCTTAAAAGCTTTGCGATTGTTCTTGCCTCCACCACCCATCACACACTTCCTTCGAAAATGATCTGGTACAGAAAATCACTATTCAAAGCACGCCAGTGCAAATTCATTGTGTGTTTAAAGATGTGAAGGGCATCAAATCTGGTGTATTAAAAGAGTGCAAATCCCATCTGGAATATATTTGCTTAGAACACCCATAATTTTAGTGTAGGATACGGGCTCACATACCAATCAAAGCTATCGTGTTCAGCTTGGGTCAAAGGTTCTATCTGTAGATGTACATTTGTTGGGCTTATAAGGAAACTTCTGAGCTCCCCTTTTGCTTTTTTGTTTTTAATGAATGGATCTAGCAAAAGAACGCTTCTGAAAACTTGCTTCAAAAGTGGTTCAGAAAAGATTTCAGACTCTTCTTTACGCTCTTTCATGGGTTCGGGCCAGCAAGCAATAAGCATTTTGGGCATATGTTGCGGGGGTTCTACTATTTGCCGTCACCAAGTGGATTTTCGTTACTTTTCAAACTGCACTTAATTGTCTAGCTTTATCAAAAACAGCGTGATCAAAAAGGCATACTAAATGCCAGCTCCTGACTTCTTTTCTAAAGCCTAGTGTTCCTTTTAACTGGAAGAAAAAAACTGGCAATCACTGACACACCGGAACGATGCTAATGTACATAGTTATATATATATATATACAATAAAAGCCCAGACAGTCCGAGATTGAGAAGTGGTCCCACCTGCCTAATCGGGAAAGTCGATCCCCTTTCTCCCATTAAAGAATCAGCATCTCTTTTCTAATTTGAAAAAAGTTGGGACGAGGCATTTGGGTTTCCTAAAAGGGACACTTAACTTCGCAACAATTGTACTACGAGCGCAGTGTGTGAGCAAATAAAAAAGGGATGAGGTTTCAGAAACTTTATCCCAAGAATTCCATCAAAAGAAAAGATAAAAGTATCAAAAGTATGAAAAAGTGTCAAAACATAATACATCAGATGTCAAAAAACCTGCCCATTGTTCTCTGATGTTCGTCATTTTATTTCCCATTGTTGAAATTATGCATACACAATAACAAGGCGAAGTGGTATCTAATCGATCTTCGCGAATGCCGCAATATTCCGTTCAAAATTCCGGTGGGTGCTGCGGCTGCGAAATACCTGGTTGAAAAAAAAGTTTATATGCAAGATATATGAAAGATGAACCTTCTCCAAATTCTTCTTGCAAGATATCTTGGACACTATACTCATGATATTACTGAATGTATGGTCATTCCTACAACGGAAAAATGATGTTTGAAGTGTCCAGTGTACAGATTTATGTGTATGTAAAAGCGGAATCTTTCACCTGCTTTTATATCGAGGTGTACTTACAGGCACACCTGATCAGTTAGAATGTTGTTGAAAAGCATACATTAACGCCCAGGAAACCACACAGGATTCTACATGTTCAATACTACCTCTCACATCACTCATCACACATCACACATCACACATTGACTTGCCTATAGAGATAGCCTATATCTCCACACACACAGAACAAACGCTTAGTTTCTTTTTTTTTATCATTTTCTCATGGAGACAACCGTGACTCTTCCAAGAGAAAACATTGAAAACAAGCATGTAACACCCAATTGAAACTCATATATTGTCCCTATTTACGAGCCATGATTGGCTGATTTTGGATCTCGAGATCCATCGGGTCTGTCCTGCATATAACGCGCAGCGAGCAAATTTCGGCGATTACTTTCCAACTTCAGTCATTTAAAATGCTCATGTGTCCTGCGTACACCCCACCATAATCTTAGATCTGCCCATCTTCATCATGGCAATTCAAGATATATAACTCGTCTATCCTTTGGCTTGGAGCCTTTTCCGTTCTTTCATTACCTCCTTCTTCATTCACGGCATATCCACTGCATATCTACTCATACTACGGGCATACTCCTTCATACTTCTTCATATATATCACTGAAACTGTACATTTACATTTTGAAAGTGAATCATTGACTCACCATCCACCTTTCACCTTTCACCTTTCCATTGCCCCCTTTTCACACTTTGAATTACATAAGGAAGAGACGTCTGGCCTATTTTATCACATATAATGAAGAATCTTATATATCTCCCGTTTATTTTGCTTGTTTTCCTCCGTTGTTCGTCCGCCTTGGTCGTGGTCGACTCGTCGCTCGCGTCGTCGTGCATCTACTACATGAAAGGCTTCAACTGGGGCTGTGGCGGTTCAGGACAAGGACACAAAATGTACATGTGTAGGTGCCAGAATGTGGACTGGGTGGGCTCTGTTGCCAGCTGCATGCAGACGCAAGGGAGCGACATGCATGAGATCACACATGCATGGGAACACTTGGCAACGAGATGCCTCCAGAGAGCACACATCAACTTCTCGCTCGAGCAATTGCAGGCGTACCTGGAAAACGCCACTCAGTATATGCAGCTGCCGCCCGTCAACATGTCGACGCGTCTTTTGTCGCCGATTTCCGTTGATTATTCGGCATACAAAGTGTACCAGACGTCGTTTGACGAGATCAACCATCACGTGTTCAAGTCCCAGTGGTTCGGGTGGGGCCTTGTGCTTTTCTGGGGCGCATACCTTGGGTACCTTACGGTTTCCCATGTCTTATGGACGTTTTTCCGCGTGTCAGTGTTCCCTAGAACCGTGCGTCAGTGGTACATGAAACACATGTTGAAGACGACATGCGTCTTCGGTCTCCTGCGATTCGATGTGGTACTCTCTGCTGCGTTTATCGTGCAGGCCGTGCTTAGTACATGCATATCGTACACTGTGTCACTCCCTAACATGTACATCAACAATGTGTACTTCCTCACACTCGACCTAATCGGGTACCGCAGTGCGCTCATTTCGTTCTCGTTGATGCCGGTGGTGTACGTGTTCGGGCTCCGCAATAACCCCTTCTGCTTCTTGACGGGGCTTCCGCAGGCGACATTCATACGGTACCACAAACTTGCAGTGATCGTGATGTCGCTCGAGGCGTTGGTGCACTCTGCAGTGTGGACCGCATATGCCATCCGCAGTGGGGGGTACACATCGTGGGGTGTGGACGATTACTGGCGGTGGGGTGTGGTAGGCACTGTCTTACTTTTCTTGATGCTAGGCCAGAGTGTGGGGTTCATCCGAAACCTCATGTACGAGCTCTTTTTGGCCATGCATAAGGTGTTCGGCTGGCTTTTCATCGTGGCCATGTGGTACCACTGCATCACCCTTGGATGGATGGGATGGGTGTACTCCATCATTGCGTTTACTGCATACGACAGGGCGGTCAGACTCTTCAAAACGTTTTTCATCAACAGGGGATACACACAGATCAACATGAGTGTGGTTGACCTGAAAGTCGTGAAGTTGACTGTCCCGAAATCGGAATTGCATGACACATTCTACAAGCCCGGCTGCCACATCTACATTTCCTTCTACCACTGGCCCATCTGGTACCAGTGTTTCCAGTCCCATCCATTTACAATAATCTCTTCCCCTGTTGAAGATGAAGGTGTTTTCGTGATTTACGTGAGAATCAAGAAGGGCACGACCAAGACATTGAGTAAGCTCAGAGGGGACGAAAAGGGCAATCTTTCCATGTGGCTGTTGATCGAAGGGCCCTATGGCAACGGCGCTCCTGCATTCAACGAAAACGAACAACTAGTGGGCATTGCAGGAGGTCTCGGCATCTGTGCCTTGCTTCCTACTTTCTATGAGAACCCTAGAGGATCGGTGCTTTTTTGGGCAGTGCATAACCACGCAGACCTTGCGTATTTGAGCCCCGATTTGGAGTACCTTATAGCCCAGGGGACAGATGTACGCGTGTTTGTCACTGCAGAGAAAGACGAGGAGCACGAGAAACACGCGGACGCGTTCTCCATCGACGAGAAACATAAGTATGTGTCAGTCTTGGGGGAGAGGCCGTGTGTGAGGGCCTGGGTGCAAGAAAGCGTCAATATAGGCGTCGAGGCCAAGAAGTCACACACATATGTGCTATCCTGTGGGCCGGGCCAAATGGACACCGAGGTGCAGGAAAGTGTGGCGGACATGACGCGCGTGGGGCTGGACCATACACTTCACTATCATCGGGAAAATTACCAGTGGTGAGCCTGACCATTACTGAATGCTGAAGTATTAGAATTAGTGTGGTCCGGATAAGAGAGGTGCTGACCTGTGCATGAAGATGTGAAATGGGGCGCGCAGTGCAAGTGTAATACCATTTTAGATAGGTGATGATAGATTAAATAATAGACGAGATCATATCCAAGAAATGCACTCATATGATATATTGTTTCAAATTGCGTTTTAAGTCCATCGATTACAAAAAAAAAAAGAAGGAACGAGGAGGTATAACCATCAAGTAATTGAGAACTGCTTATTGCGGTAGTGCACACGGCACAGTCCGGCGACATAATAGCAGATATAGAGGTGACTAAAACTGCACAAAGACACCAAAACAAAAAGAGAATATTCTCTCCAGGTCTATCTATCAATTTCTAGCTTGATTATCGATAAAAAAATTCAAAAAACACCCCTCTTGGCCTCAAATCTATCGGGTATATTCCTAACACAATTTCTCCCACACCATACACCCGTGCACCACGGCGCCGCGTCTTCAACACGAAAAAAAACACAACATTAACCGCTATAACCAACTTTAAAAGGCACCGACACACGCCCCAAACACGCAATTTAGCCCGGAAAAGGCCCATTGCAACCGTAGAACGCGTCTGCACGTCCCTGAAATTCCTAGAATCCCGAAATCCGCGTGGAAAACGGCCAGAAACACGAAAAAACAATCCCTGCCAAAATGTCGGCATTACTTCCGCCAATCGTCATAGATAATGGCCTGAGCACCACACGTGCTGGGTTTGCCCTGGAGGAGTTGCCCTCGCTCGTGTTCAACACAAACTACGTGTCGGGCCCCGCAGGAACGCCGGTTTTCGGCGACGACGCCATCGAGAAAAACCCGGCCAAAGACGTCATGACCATCATGGACGACGGCGTCGTGTACTGCCCAGAAAACGCCAAGCACAACTGGCGCCACGTGTTTGCCGAGTTGGACGGCGGCAACGGCGTCGACGCCAGGGAGCACGCGCTCATGGCCACGGAGCCCGTGTGGAACACGGCGAAAACACGCGCGAAAATGGCGCAGATCGCGTTCGAGGAGTTCGAGGTGCCGCTCTTCTCGCTCGTCAAGACGCCGTTGGCGCAGCTCTACCAGATGGGCCGGCTGAGCGGGTTGGTGGTGGACATCGGCGCGTCGGTGGCGTCCGTGACGCCGGTGTTGGACGGCATCATCCAGCAGAAGTCCAGTTTCCACTCCAAATACGCCGGAGACTTCCTCAATTTGCACTGTCTCCACAGTTTACAGGGGAAATTCGGAAACCCGGACGCGCAGCTCGACTACACGCGTCTCTTGCCGCCCAAGTTCCAGACGGGCGTGGTGGCGTCGCCCTCGTTCACGCAGTACCACGTGACCAACCGCCTCTTGGCCCACTTCAAGCACACCATGCTCTCGACCACAGAGGCTCCCCCGGGCATGCCGGCCCTGGGCTCGTACTACCCGCTGGCCGCACACCAGCACCCTGCGCAGTTCCAGCTTCCCGACGGCACCCATGTCCCATATACCGACCAGGAACTCACGGCTCTCACCGAGCCGCTTTTCGTGCCCCACGCCTACCAATTGCCTGGCCTCTCTCTCCCCGAGCCAGCTTTCAACAAGGCCGGGACCCACGGCATCTCAAACCTCGCTCTCTTTGCGATCAAAAACCTCGAGGCCGCGTTCTTGGGGTCCATGGGAGCAGACAGCCAAGGCGCCAACGCCAGCGCGCGCTTCAACGATATCTTGCGCCTGTTGTTCACCAGCACATTGATCACCGGAGGCGGGTCGTTGATTCCCGGGTTCGCAGACCGCATCTGCGGCGATCTCAGTCGAACGGCGCCCCAGCTTTTACCTGGCTACGTGGTCACCAGCACCTACAAGCTCTACATCAGCCCCTTGAGAAACCACAACACCGGAAGTCTCAACGACACTTTCGACAAGCGGTTCGGCGCGTGGCTCGGCGCGGCCAGCTTGGCGTCGATGCTCCAGGACAATGGAGAGGACGACTCGGGCAG
The DNA here is from genome assembly GCA_030565705.1 of Metschnikowia baotianmanensis. Lineage (NCBI taxonomy): Eukaryota > Fungi > Ascomycota > Pichiomycetes > Serinales > Metschnikowiaceae > Metschnikowia > Metschnikowia baotianmanensis. The sequence continues at coordinate 26,861 of JAJMCI010000108.1, forward strand.
TATCGGCATTGCGCTCGACAACTGGTTTGTGTCGAAAGCGGACTACGAGGAGATGGGCGAGGACTTGATCGTAGAGAGGTTTAAGTGAGCAAGAACGCAGGAGAGACATGGACGAAAGAGAAGTTAGACGACAAGACTAAAGAGGAGGATGGATGGAATATAAAGGGCATGACACGTGTTGAGAAAAGACGATTGGCCCCAGTCAAATAGATCAAGAACTCGAAGGATTTTCACTGTCAGAAATCAAACGTTGGGGAGCGGTTTAAATGTTGGTGTTCGTTGCGCTTGGCCGCTAAGATAATTCACTGCGCTGGAAGTGACCCCACAGTGGACCCAAACGGCTCGGGGTGTCCCCGACTCGAGTCTCCTCGAGCCTCGTCGCACCATGGACGTATGTAGATGGGACGTGCTCCGTTTTACGGCGACTTACCCAGCAATACACTAATTTAACATTTTCATTCGCCGGGCTATGCCGATACGATGCGTTCAGATAGATATGGAGATACCCGGGGGAGGGGATAGTCCCAAAGACTGAAGGAAAGACGATGTGCTGGAGGGTGTCTTAGAAGAACATCAGCTTCGATAGAAAGGAGAATGCAGGGGATAGTGGTCTTAGAAACACGTGAGCAAGAAGATAGAGGTACAGCCTATGGTAGATCCACTAACCCACTGGCCTCTTTTTTTTTTTTTGTTAGATACATCGATTGAAGGGGTGCCCAAAAGTTACCTTGCAAGCCCAAAAACTGTCCTGCTACACATGAAACCTCTAACCCCCTTCGAGGTCACATTTAACGAATTAGTTACAATGATTCCGACCTGCATCGCTCAACTCCTGGTCGTGTTTAGAATTTGAAGTCAATGCATCGCTAACATCTGGCGAATCGCGTGATATGTCCTTTTTTGTTTTTATCGATATGGACTCTGCTTCGTTGATGTCGCCCCGGTTTTGCCCACGACTCCTTCGGAAGTTCTTTCGCTTTCAATACCCCGGAATTGAGTTCATTTTGGCCATTTCGGATTTCACTTTTCCTCACAGGTCTCTCAAACCTGTGATCATTTTCAATTAATTTGTCGTGAGAAATGTATGGTATCATCACTGCTTCACAGTCATACCTTCTCTTTCTACGATGTTTCATTCCTATTTTTTTCAAAAGTATATCACTATATCTACCAAAAGAAAACAGAATAAACATTCCATGTTGCAGAACGACTTTTAGTCTTTTTATCTTGTATAAAAATGAAGATACATACTCCATAGAAGCTACAGTTCTTGAGAGTCGTAAATCACGTAGACGCTACTTTCGAAAGCGAACATTTTTGGAAAGTCCTAATTCAGGTAGATTTACTTTGAAAAACAAAGAATGCTCGAGATTCTTCAACCAGGCCGATACATACTTTGAGAAGCGAACGATTTTTGAGATTCGTAAATAACGTAGATATATACTCTGAGAAGCGAAAGTCTTACGGTTCCAAAGGTCCAAGTCCAAGTCCAAGTCGAAATTCGTAATGCTTGCCTTTACTTTTAATTCTCCTTCCAACGATGTCGGGCCTAAACAATGAGAGCAAAGTACACAGTAAAGAGACGGAAGTCTGAGGGCAGGCCATAGAATCGTATGAGAGGTCCTAAGAGGTGAAGGCGCGTCCTAAGATCACAAGGTGAGTCTATGATATCAAGGTAAATCCCAAGATCTCAAGCCCAAACATAAGATCATAAGCCCAAGCCCCAGGCCTGGGTCTATCCCCTAATCTAGATCCCTAAGTACATCCACAAGACCCCAGCCAAAGCATAAGGCCCTAGTCTAAGCGACGCGTAAGCCAAGCCAAAGATCCTAGCCTTATCCCTAAGATCCTAGACCCATCCCTAAGATCCTAGACCTATCGCTAAACCTTAGCCTAAGTCCCTAGGCTAAGACCCTCTAAGCCTTCCACGTGACGTACTTCCCGTCGTACTGCAGGCTGTCCCCGTGCAACGCCAACACCCTCTGCACCTTCGCCGCCACACCCAACTTGCCCCCCGTTTTGGCCTCGAAATGCTTCACCACCTCTCCTGGCGTGGGCAAGTACTTCCTGTTGGAGCCGTCCTGGCCCACAATGTAGTCCTGCACCTGGCCGTTCGTGGGGAGGCCCATGTTGAAGATGTAGTCCTTGTAGTCGACGCCGAAGAAGTTGGCAATGAGCGGCGTGGCGAGTTTCGCCGTGTGCACCGAGGAAGACATGAGTTTTTCGACTCTCGCGGCATCGAACTCGGCCCACACGGGCAACTCGGGCTCTCTGACTTTATCGATAAGCTTGTGTTTCACGCCCTTGACGAAATCGTTATGTTCTGCCTTGGCGTGCATCATGTTTGTCGCCGTGGTCAACTCCAACTCCAACTGGGTGCGGAGACTGTTTTGAAGGCCCCTGTTCATCAACTCAAACGCCACCCTCACACACGTGGGCGACTTGGCGGCCAAGCGCGTGTAAGTCTTGTCTCCAAACGCGGTCCCGGCGTTTTTGAATGTCGCAAGCACCTCGTCGAACGAGGCCTGCGAAAACGCCGTGTTGATAAGACCGATTTCTTCATTGGAGAGGTGGAACTTGTAGTTTTCGGGCATCTTAGTCAGCGCAAACTCGTCGAGCACCGCGTTCATCTGCACGAAGAAGTCCTTCTGCGTGCGGAGGTTGGCCGCGTCGTTCTTCTGGCCGTTGAGCACGGGCGGGTTGAGGTTGGAGATGCGTGTGACCGACTGCGGGACGCGTTCCGAGGGCACGTAGTGCGTGGCAAACCCAGCGAAGTACGCGTCGGCGCCGGAGAGAAACTCCCCTGTCAACGCGTAGTAGTAGCCCAACTTGTCGTCCATGCGGGGAAGGAAGAATGTGGTGCCCACGTCGGGAAAAAAGCCGATATCCATCTCGGGCATCGCCACCTTTGTTTTCTCCGTGGCCACGCGGAACGGCGCGTGCACAGAGAGACCCACGCCGCCGCCCATGGTGATGCCGTCCATGAGCGCCACGTACGGCTTGGAGTACGTGGCCACAAGGAAGTTCAAGTTGTACTCCTGCTGGAAAAAGTCCGTGGCATAGCCGGGATTGCCTTGTAAAATCTGCAGCGCACACTCGGCCACGTCGCCGCCGGCACAGAGCGCCTTGGGCGAGCTCGAGGTCAAGACGATCGAGTTGCACACGTCCAGCTTGGCGTACTCGGTCAAGCGGGGCACGATCTTCGAAACCATCAGCGTGTTCAACGAGTTGAGCTTGTTGGTGCGGTTGAGCGTGATCACACGCGCCATGTTGACGTTGGAGAACAACACGTCGTCCGCGGCGTAGCCGGAGGAGGACGCCATTCTGACAGATTTAAAGGTTCGAGCGGATCTATGGAAAATGCCCACCGAGTGTCTGGGGGCGTTGACCATCGTGGTATGTACAAGCGAAAATGAGGGTATATATGTAGCAGGCGACTTCCGGGGGTACACTTCACCGTTCACGCATGAGGGGACGAAAATTTTCCGCGTGCGTGTGGCGCCTGTATGGAGGGGAGTCGGGAAGTGTGGGGATACACGGGGGCAGTTTATCGGTGTGCACCCTTGGAATGTGATAGCAGTTCGTACTTGTTTGAGATATTTTTTATTTGGTGTAAAGTATTATCGTCGAGTCCAAAAAGTAGTCAGTCTAGCCATGTGTGTGGTATCATCAGTGTATGGCATAATCAGTGTATGGCATAATCAGTGTATGGTATAACTAATCATTGTGTACTCCGCATTCCGTAGACTAAAAGTCACATGCGATATCCATTTCACCGCAAAATCTCCGAGGGTTTTAGAAGATTCAAGATCTTCTTTGATGGCTCTCACGACAGCGAACAATTTATTTTTTGATCGATACATTGATTACAAGGGAACTTCAAAATACAAACTTCTGAGCCCCAAAACTGCACAGCTATACATAAAGCTTATCACCCACGTAGAGGTCTCCTCTAGAGAAGCACCTACGATGAGTCAGACTTAACCAGACCCAAACTTCGGGTTGAAGCTGGATTCATCAACTGCCCCAAAACAACGGAATGCTTTCCACGCTTTCATAATCTGCCTAGGCAGTTAAACTCCAAGCAGTTCACTCGCAGGGTATTTTCACCGTTTTCCCCAATATACCTTTTGAATGGTCTTCTTTTTGTCTTAACAAACCATTTCAACTGTTCAAGTGGTTTCAGCTGGCACTAACACCCCTCTGAGGTTTATAGTAGTCGAGCAACCAATATCTTGACACCAATACTTGGATACGTCGCACATAGTATAATTGTTAGTAAGATCAAAAGAACAAAAGAGCATATTGATGCTCTACCAGGAGAAACCAGAGGTGACATTAAGTCCTCAAAATTTCCGCGAATTTATGGTTTCTGGGACCATAATATCAAAAATAGAACAAATGAATAGCACCTTCTATGGTAAAGCTTGTTTTTTGATGTGGGTATTGTCCACAAGGTTAATAGAGGAGTTTGTCGAGATCTGGTCACCCTCAATTATTGGTTAGTCGGACTCCTCGATCAATAGGTCCAAGTCAATCAGTTTTATGGTGCAAAAGTTTCGCGTGACTAGTGTTGCACCCCGTTCGCGAATACGTGGATATTCGCGAATATTTCGTCCCGTTGGCGAATACTGGGCAAAATTGAGAGCAAAGAGTGTCACTATGCAGTATATATTAAACACTCTCTTAATTTCTACAATTCAACAAAAATCTCCGAGAAATCACTCAAGATCTCTTTATTAATAACCATACTACATATATATACTCTGAATTGGTTAATTCATGTAATTAATACCTTTTTGATTGAAAAGCATCACAGAAATTGCCGAACGGTGTAAAATATTCGCGAATTTGAAATATTCGTGAACGGTGCACGACACTAGTGTTGTAACCAATTTGAGAAAGGAAGCATCGATGGCGAGTGTGAGAATACATTAGAAAGATACATTGTCGCCTGAGCCTGTTTCTCGAATTCTTTCTCCGTACCATGTAATCCAAGATTCATGACCATAGCACCTTCCATTTCAGGCTTCAAACCCTGATTCATCATGTGACTAACGTATTCTTCAAGCTAAATCATGCAGCAGTAAAAGCTGGCACTCCACTCGCTCCTCGCCGTCTTCTCTAGGCATCCTATACTGATACAATTGCTGCGTATTGTAAGACGCCAACCTTAGAACGCCGCTTTGACTGAACCCGATTTCCACGCACTTTGGCTGCAAATTAGAGCTGGGATCCCCACTCTCCGTTTCTGGAATTTTCACATACGCAAACGATCTTCTCGGTTTCTCCCAGATGAGATTCTTGAGATACTGCTTATAAGGAAGCCTCTTCATGATCAATTTAGTGTACAGGTTGTTGATGAGTCTTGAGGAAGATGTGAGGGCAGAGAAGTAGGATGAATGATCATCTTTTTCTTTTGTCTTAAGTGAAGTTTCCTCGGTATCTTTCAGTAATAGAAGGTTTGCAAGATTCTCGTTCAAATCCTCCAGCGAAGAAAGGCGGCCACTCGGCTCGTCAATTGAATCTGCACCCTCTTCAAGCCCATGTGTTTCCTGTGTCCCTTCCAGGTTGTCTTGTGGCAGAAACTGGGGATTTTGCGAGTTCACAGTAAACAAATGTACCGTTCCACTTTCCGAACCGCACCCTATAACGGTCAGGTCCAAGTTAAACTTGAGCGCGTTGATTCTAGTAGGGTTGTGCCCTCTTCTAAGGTTAGTGATCTGGGAAATATGCAACTTAGCACTTTCTGCATGGCCTGTTGCATTCGCATTTGCATCGTTTGCTCCACTGGTATCGACATCTTCCGACTCGCTTTGTATATGTGCAATACGGAGAATCGTACCTTTCGTAGACGCCGTAGCAATGTACTCGCTCTCACTGGAAATGGCGATTTTTGCGATCGCAGAATCGTGTGCCTTATATATGAGCCGTGGTCTCAAGGTAATGGTATCGTAGACCAAGACCCAGCCGCCCGAATCTTTTTGGAGATCCTGGAGAGTTGCAAGGGGCTTCTTGGCGAGGTCTTCTTGCTCGTTTTTGTGTGTGTGTTCTATATATGTGGAAACTGAAGCCAGGTTGTTTTTCCCGCAAATCAGGGAAGCCGGCCCAGCGGAAAAGGATTCTGTTTCGGGCAGCAGTATCGCAGCAGAGTCGTGCGGCTGTATCGGGTCCGAGTCACAGTTAAATACGTCTGACAGCTCGTTTAGGGCCAGAATGGGAAGCACAAGGAAGGAGCGGTCGTCACAACTCAAGTCGGCGACGACTCTCAGGCCCATATGCAGCCCCAATATTCTCTCCACTTTTCCTTCTTTCCTTCCATCTACTTTTCCGTCCTTTCTTCCGTCTTTTCCTTCGTTTCTTCTATCCTTTCCGTCCTTTCTTCCATCCTTTCCATCTTTATCATCTTTCTCATCCTTGTTCCCCTCTGAAAAACCACCATACTTCTCAACCTCTAGCACTTTCACAAGTCTAATGCTGCTTAGATCGTAGATATAGATCTGGCCCATCTCGAGAAACACCACGAGTCTTTTTCGGTTCAACATCACGTCCACGACCTGCAGCGGGAACGTCAACTCGCAGATTTTGAGGTGCTGTTTCAAGTTGAACATCTCCAACACACGCCGGCCCGTGCCGGGCGCCAAGGGATTCTCCTCGGGTACAATGATCGTCAAGGAGGTCGAAAATAGCATCCGTAGAAGCGCAGTGCCGTTTTTCCGGCCTAGTTGGGCAGAGTTTTTCTCCGGCAGAAGCGGGAACTCGCCAAAGGGGTCGCAGTTGAAGATCCGGTGGTTTTCCGCCGTCGAAACCAGCAAACACGTGAAATCCTGGTTAAAACAGAGGTCGTTCATATGAAAGATATGTGCGATGTGGGATGATGGGTATAAGATAGATTTTTGCCTTGAAAGCTGGGATTAATACTTAGAAGACAATGGGGTGACAATGGGGTGCCGATTGGAGTATGCAATTCGTTTATTTCTGATACTTTTTCGAGTTTCAGACTGATATAAGCGTGTAGTCTTGAGTAGTTAGTGGCGGTTATTTTATGTATGGGGAATCCGGGGTACGCATAGCGCGGGTCACGTGACCATGAATGTAGGATAAGCAGGTGTAATGAGAGAGATAAGAAAGAAAGAGAGCGCAGAGTGTTTTTTTTTTTTTTTCTTGGAAGATGCTTTATTTGAAGGAGAGCTCAAACATATATCAAGAATGATCTTTTTTTGAACCAGTTGGTTAAAACCTATACTCAAAACGATGTTTCCTTAAACTAGTGAGTTTTAACCTATATCAGAGGGTCTAGACTGGGAATCCCCGAGACTCGATAAACTTCAACATTCTCAAGCCAACTTCTTTCGCAAGATGGTCTCGTAGTTTCCCATATATTCCTTTGATCTTTTCAATTTGGTATACACCCAATACTCGGTACTATCTATCAAGAACTTTTCGAACAGGTCAGTGCACTTTGCTTTAATCAAGTCCTGGACTTTGACGTAGGTATCCTGGACATAATGATCCTCTTTGCCAGTCAAACAATTCACAAGGGAAAAAAAAAAAAAAAGGGTATGATCTATAGAAGTGAATGATAATCACACGTTTGGAACAACTTGGCTGTGTATTGGATGACGGGCCCTCAGACTAAACGGGCAAAGGCATTAGCCATGTTCCCATCGCCAGAGGTATCCAACATATTTGCTTAGATAAGTCATCAAAACATCGATACATCGAATGTATAACCACAGTAAGCCGTCTCTGTTCCGAAACTCAATGAAAGGGATAGGTACGTGAGAACGAACAAATCGGAAGCGTGCACTACATGGAGTCGAAGTGATCTTCTGGATCAACTCAGCTAAAGTTCTAAGATTCACCTGAACAGAGGCCTAGCTTTTTAAGCATTCCAGTCTGACCATTCCTAAAAGTCACATAAATACTGGGAGATCACCCTACATATACGACCCAAACCATAAACTTGTCTTTCGCTACAGTTTCTCCCACTCCTATACACTCAGACCCTCATTCAAAGGGGAACACCAACTCAACCGAAAAACATCATTTCACACCTGTTCCAACCTCCCGATCTCTTTTCACCTCCTACCTTTAAATAACACAGACACCTAACTAATTGTCCACCTCCTCCAAAGTCACGGTTCGCTTTTTCGCCCCTGTGCTCTTTTCCACTCCTGAGGCAGTGCTTTCGCCCGTTTCCTCGAAAATCTCCTCGATTTTCGGCTGCGCTTTTTCCAAAACACCGCTCTTCTTGCCCTTCTTCCCCTTCTTGCCTTTCTTGGACGATCCGCTCCACGCATACAAGGGCTGGAAACTCTCGAAAAAACCACAGTCGGCAAACAAGTTCGGGTACAACCAGAAGGCCTCCGGCAACGCCAAGTACGTGACGATGAAGATGATCAAGCGCACGAACGCCATGGCAAAGAAGAGCCCGAGGAGACACAAGCAGCCCATGGAAAGGTACCATACGCCTACTCTCATGAATCTGGGCCACAAGGGGAACAAAATGACGGCGAAAACCGCGGCAAGCATCAAGAAGCCGTACAACACAATGTACGGGTTGGGTTTCTGGTACGTCCACGCATAGTACGCGTCCGGTTCCAAAGAGGCCCGGCCAATGGGGCGCAATGTGGGTTTTTGCTTGTTGGGTTTCCATCCCTTGGTCTCCTTGATCTGCTTGTAGTGCAACTTCTCCACGGGGACAATGAGCTGGCTCTGGATCATCTGCACAAACACATTGGCGACCTCCTGCTCGCCGGGGATGGGGATGAGCTGGTGTTTGCCGTTGGCACTCTTTTTCTTATACTCGTCGCTCAAAAGCGCTCTCTGGAGCCGTTTGAAGCGGAAAAACGACACGTCCTCCTTGTTGTTGAGCAACCCCGTGCGCATCTTGAGCGTGCGGTTGCCCCGGAGGAAGTTGGCCACGTTCATGACCACGGGAGACCTATCTTTGGTCAAAGGGACCTGGCTTTCGCCAGGCTTGAGGTTCTGCGGCGGGGCCTGGCCGCGAGGCTGCTGTGACGCCATAATACTATACTTTGAATGGACAAGACGATACTCCTCACGAAAAAACGGGGAAAAAACAGTGGATATTGCCTTTTCTGTGGGGGTGAATGTGGTGTTTAATGATGTATGTTCAATACGTGTTAACTGCGAGCGTGGTGCACGGGTGTGGGTCCTCGTCTATTTACACGGTCGATGTAAAAAGGGACAGGCCAGGGGAAATTAGGGGGAAAGGCGGGAGTGGGGAGATTTCAAAAAGAAACATACTCTTTTCTCTGTCCTTTAATTCATTCATTTTGGAATGTTGGGGGAATAAAGGAAACAGACTTCCACGTTTCATACATAAAAGATGCGACAGATCCAGAAGACAGAATAGATAGAATGGCACTAGGGAGTATGAATTGGGATTAAGTTCAGAGAAAAAAAGAGCAAGAAAAAACAGAGCGAGATCAAAATAAATTGTGATATACCAAAACAATATAACTATTTTCGTTTCCAACGGGGCCCAATGATTTCTGTATGGAGCTTTGTCCTGCACATGCGTCGTGAACACTCTTCAGTTCGCAGTCCACCAGAATGAAGGACCAAAGCCATCAGTACGCACACCACTACGGCATCAAAGCTCCAGGAACCTTTTCATTTGATAATGAATTAGTCAAGATGACCAATAATAATGAGGGAAATCAATGGGACAAATTACCACTTCAGCGTGCCCAGAACGGTATTCGAAGATTGAAACATCGCTCTATTAATACGGCCGTCCAGTCCTATACCTGAGGCTACTCAGAGATAAACTAACCACATGTCATACATACATCGAGGACGTATTTATGAGCTATTTAGAAGTAGTTTAGCAGGGGCCGTGTTTCTTGCAATAGGATATGTCTTTTCTTTTCTCTAAAAAAATATGTCTGATCCTTGGTATCAGTTTGAGACCGATGGCCGTGTTAGCGCATACTGGGGTGTATGCACCACCATAAATATAATCGTCCGGTCGGTTTCCTCATCATTTGAACCCAGATTGGACTAGTTTTAACCTGAATGATCAAACCGGACTAGCGGCAAAGCTCTTACCTAGCTTGAAATCTTTTTTTTCTGTCCCTCTTTGAGTATTTCCGAAGTTTCTTGGCGTTTTCTTTAATGCCGTTCAAATATTAACCAATGAAACGTTTTCATCGTCCTATTCTGCACCGACAAAGTTCTCCGAGACACGCATCCAAAAGGAGCATAGATAGAGGCTTCTTCACGCTAGTATTGGGAAATTTCCCATCATGAGTTCATAGCTATGAACACAATTCCGAATGGTTCAGCCGCTTCTATGTTACGCGAGGACTATTGTACTATTATAGTAACCATACATCATATACACATCGAATAATTGTGTCTGACCCTACTCCCCACAAAACCTTCCTTAGACAATCGTACTCCTGACTTTCCAGCTGCATTAAGTGACTTCAAGTGGTTCGAAGGTGGTGATGGTTTATCTTCACTATGCAGTCTTTCAGGAATCAAGTAAAAACGTAGTGCAATCGTACTTCCCAGTGAAGCGAGTTTTATGAGCTTGACCTAGCACGCCCCTTTTTCTGTTCGAGTTTTTGGGATCTGAATGCTTCTTCCTGAATGCACATTCGTTTGACACAGAAGCAAACGTAATAGACAAAAGGGGAAGGGACTTTTTTACTACTTTTAAAAATGTGGAAAGGATGAGACCCTAGTTTCTCTGATGTTTTCATAAAACATCATCTCAAGAATTAGTGTGATAATATTTGACACATTCTAAAAGAAACAGCCAAAATAAGCAGACAAACAAAGAGGAGTTCAAGAAATCCAGTGTGTTATTAGACGTAGACAATACAAAATCACCTCCAGCAATATACACAAGCATCGTATCTTCGGTACCAAAAAGTTTATAAATTGACGTCCAGATAACAATACATCAGGAAAGCAATACTTTAACAACACTGAAATAGAAACCTCTAACAAAACGTTAACTAGAAACATAGGTAGTTACAATAGTAGCAAAGACGACTAGGCTTTGCAGGGCAATTCTCTTCTGTTTCATTTTGAAAGCAAACCGTCTATAGATTCTTGGATCTCTTGGTCTTGGCAGGACCTATTTCAGAGAAAAAAAAAGCAAGTACAATGTTTATTAACTTTTATCAAGTTGAAGAAAGTGGAAAGTGCTTTTTTTTAAAGGTATACTTTCTTTTACTTAGGTACTTTAATTGAGACCTAGCAACAGAGCAAGTGCATTCTAGACCTAGACTCATTCATAGTTCTTTCTTTTTCTGATAGCATCTGACACCTTCTCTTTCTGTTGTTATTTTTAATGTTCTCATTTATTTCATTCATTTCTTTTTTCCCCCATTTTGTAACAATCTCATGTTGCTTTCTTCTTGACCCCGTAAGTATTTCGTATTGAATAGTACTCCAGATGATCAAAGGTATGAAATTCGGGTGGAGTTATTTTGCGGCCAAGAAAAATATCAAAGGGTGACCCGAACTCCAGCTACCTGCCGACACATTTGCTTTTGTGTCACTCTCCTTTTTTGGTATAATAGAAAAAAGAGAAATGAAATGAGCCAGTTTCGTGGTTGCTTCTCGCCAGCTTGTCAGATATTCGCCAAAAGGTTGGTTCAAAAAAAAACGAGTATCTTTCAAACAAAAGCCGGCAGAAAGTTACCCGTGTTTCAAGTCACGACCTGGTGGAATTGCAATACATCAATTTGAAAATCAAGTGATGTTTCTGGGATATGAGAGTTGGTGGTATAGCGAGTGAGTCTGAGAGTGAAAAGATCTTACATGATTCTGACATCCCCATTTCTCTGGTGGTTTAAGAACTATAGTCTAGCCAAAAACAAAAGATTTTGAAATCACAATCTCTGTTCGCAAACCGCAACATTGCTTTCGATTGCTGTTGATGGAACGAAATCTTTAATATCTAAACGGCCAAGAAATAGGGCATTAAGTCCTTTTTTGCTGTCCTTCTATGCTGAATTTCGGCTATATATAGCCTTGCTTCATCCATCTCCGATCCTTCCAAGAATAGCAACTAGGAATTGGAGCGAGAAGAGAAAATTAGGCTGGCCAAGACCCAACATGAGATGTGTGGCTCTACTTATTTACATCAGTGTCTCTAAGTATGTAGCGGAGGCGGCAGTTATACGGTGGATGAATACTACAGATTCCCAGGCCGCAAGTCACACGAAATACATGTCAGAATTGACACACATAACAGATGTGACACACATTACAGATTTGACACACATTACAGATACGAAAGATGCAAAAGTCATTGATATCATTGAAAAAGGCGATTTCCGGGCTCGCTTCTCCACGAAAAATGTAACAAATTTACCCGTGGATCCTGACGGATTTGTGAACTGTGGGCTTCCAGATAAGCCTCGGTTTTCCGACCCAGAAATAATCGAGGAGCAGGAAAATACAAAGAGAGTGGAAGTTGTGAAGAACAAGACACAAAGCACATCTGGCTTTGAGAAGGATGCACTAGTTGGAATTCGGGAAAACCCGGAGACATCTGTTAAACAGGGCGTCCACCGAATTGAAGAAAAGTTCCAAGAGACTCCAATGGGTATGGCTTCAATATCGAATGAGACTCACACTTCACACTCTATAAACGAAGTGGTGCTGAAACGGCTGGGTCCAGGAAGGCTAGTTGCGAGAAATCTACTCGAAACCCGATCGAGCCCCCCTAACTCCGACCTGACAAGGCTGAGTCTGATGGTATTCGATGCCCTTCAACCGAGTCTGGTCACAGAACACCACCATAAGCTTTTTCTTCTCAGTTTGGCCGATTTCTAGCATCATGGTAATGAAGAAGAGAAGAAGAGGATTTCAGCAGAGTGAAAGGAGAAATGAGAAATATGGATATGTCAAGAAATTTTCGAGAATATACGAGAGGCGAATGGTGTGAGGAATCGTTTCTGTGTAAGAAGTTGGTATGAGGGGGCTATTTTACAAAGCTCGAGTGACACAAAACTCAGGTTGCTTAAGACCAGAAGCAGTGTGCCAGTAAAGATATAAGTTCTTTGGTTGGCTTGAGAATGGAAAGAGGAAAAGGAAGTGAGAAAAGAGGATCTCACATGTGTGTACTCGAACATTCGAATACTAGTGGATGAGTTATCATCGATATGCTTCAAGAACGTCTTTTACGACAGAAAGCTTGTATCTTCAAATTCTCTGTGATATACACAGACTCTGTTATATGACGAAACCCTAGATAGCGTTGGCCTTAAAATGATTGGGATGTGAATGATCAAGCGGTATGTGGTATGGAAGATTTTGAAGGTCTCACTTATTTTTCCTCGAATCGTAATATACATATATATATATATTGGTCTTCTTGCAGCTGCTGAGTACATGCGTGGCGGATTAGTAAGGTCAAATGTTCGACTTCCATGGCACGACATGGCCAGAAAGAATGCAAAGAGAAAAGACCGTTTCAGATAGAGCTGGAGCATATTTCGACCTAACTTGGCGAAAGTCTTTATTAAGTGATACCATTGTTGGAGCTATAGCACCGTCTCTCCACATTCATATTAGCGATACCTTATTGATCGTGAGCCGAACTGCTATGTGCAAAAAGAAAAAAAAAAACTAACAATTTACAAAGTTTCTACTCGAAGCAAAAGTACGGCTGCCCTTTTTTGATACCCTGCCTCAACGACCAGAACCATGTAAAAACGGTCTCAGAAATAAATAGATAAACAAATTGATTGATACTTAGAAAAAAAAACTCAATGGCTACATTGACAAAATTTATGACCCAGGTCAATTCTTTTTACGCATCTGCCACTTCTACTTCAACATGTCCATTTTCGGCCAATCTCTCAACCAAAAAATCCACAAAATTCTCGGCAGGAATCGATCGTGTACACTGGTACATCCAATCGTGGATAAGGCAGATGGCCTCACACCAGTCATGTGCAACGAATCCGGGAACCGGGTTCTGCACAAGCTTTGGTTCATTTGTTGGTTCACACGTCGATTCAATCTGTAGTTCAGCGCAGTATACATCTCGCGATCCATCATGTGGTTTCCTTCGTAGTAGTATATCTGACTCCTTTCGAGATCCAACACGAAAACTCATTCCGAGTATTGGTTCAAGCTTGGACTCACAGTTTGACTCACCCTCTGATCCAGTTGATGTGTCGAGTTTTGTGCCAAGTGCCATGCACCAATCCTCCCCCTTTTGACTTCGATAGGCCTCACACTTTGCTTTTAGCCGTGTGTATGCCCTTAAGATCTCCGAAACGTCCTTCTTGTGCATATCCAGCAAGTTCAAGCTTTCTTTGATGGCAACCCTCACACATTCCTGGAGCAGCCCTGCGACATACCGGCCCAGAGGAACCTCGTACTGTTCACATGCAAAAATGAGCGTCCGCACCACATCGGAGCTATCGTACCTTAAGAAAGCGTCTTTGACATGACAGAAAGCACCCATGTGGCGATAAAGAGACGGGGTTTCGTCCAAAAAGTTCTGTAAGAGTACCTCGCATTCAAAACTCGGTTCTGTGGAGACAAGGTGTTGAGATGTTTGGGCGAGTGTATCACCCGGAATTTCCAGTCCCCATTTCCCAAGCTTGTCCAAGATTTCATCAACCACTTCTAGCCCTTTTGGAAGATTAATGTTGGCACTCTTGATCTCCTGCATACCCTCATCTATGGCCTTAGCATTGGGCGCTATTTCGGGAATTAAATACACCCAATAGCATATTTCTTTGAAGAGATAACTTAGATAGATCAAGCGGCGTTTATGCTCCCACTGCCCGAAAAGAAGAGTGATCTGGGGCTCGTTTTCAGCCGTTTCACTGGAAATGGAGGAGAGAAACCTGCATGTAGCAAACCGGTAGAAGAGGAGCTCAAGGTGGTACATTTTCCGCCATTTTGTGACAAGCCGTTCTGCATCCTTTAAATCTTGCCGCTTTCTTGGAATCAACTGCACCCACGGCTTGTCCCAGTATGTCTCTTCGACCTCATCCATCTTCCGGTGGAGTTCCTGTGTATAGTGCATAGGGAAATTCCACTTGATAATCTCCGAGTTTAAGTCCTGCAAGAAATAGGTCCGAGCCATCGACTTGGCGAGGTGCCAGTTGTTCCAGTAGCCTTTTCCGTCGAACCCGGTGTCTTTAAATTTGAGCAATTCATTGAAATATCGGCAAGTCGCGTTGAGTTCATTGCCGGGCCCCGCCAATACAAAGATGTCGTGAAGGACAGATGCAGGAAGCCGGGCCAAGCCACATGTATCTGGATGTGTGAAGTCTCGGGAAGTGTCAGCAATATCTGTGTGTATCACACTGTCTGTACCTCCCACATTGTGTGTACCTCCCACATTGTGTATACCTCCCACATTGTGTGTACCTCCCACATTGTGTGTACCTCCCACATTGTGTGTACCTCCCACATTGTGTGTACCTCCCACATTGTGTGTACCTCCCACATTGTGTGTACCTCCCACATTGTGTGAGATGTGGGATGGGGGAGAAAAATGCTGCAGTGAAGCCACGGTTGTTGCATACAGCTCAGGTTTATTCTCAGTATTCTCCTGGAAGAGAGAATGAACCTGATTAGCAGAATTGACATTACGCATGTCTTGAGCAAGACTCACAAGAGGCTTCTCATCTGAAACGGCGGAATTAGAAAGGCGTTCTGTCGACATGGTTGGTAATTTTAACTCAAACAAATAGACAGATCAGATACTTGTGTAAATACTTAGAGCTCAGATGCTTGATTAATTTCCCAAGTCAGAAGACCGGGAGATATGCTTGACTCAAATACAGAGGAACTTCACATTACTACTCAGGCGCCTACATCATAATTGGTCAATTCCACTTGACAACAAGACCGGAGATGCCCGAGAATGAAACCTCTTTGTCCTGACATCGGAGATTGCCGCTCGCCGCCTTTTGTAAAAGCAGGTGTGCACATGAAGGTTCCATTTACAATAAAAATGCCTCCCACGCTGGCCTCCCTTCTTCCATTGTATCCAGTGTACCCATTGACAAGGAATATACTTGTCTTGTTATGGTAAAGGAAAAAAGAAACAGAAAGGAGAGTGGAAGGAAATGCGAATGAGAATTCTAATAAAAGAGGTGCTTGGCCATCACTCGGCAGAGTGTATAAAGAAGTGAGGAGTGGTACGAGATAACCGACAACTGTAGGTCTGTGGCAACCTCCAGCCTTGTTGTGAACAGTTTTGAGTGGTTAATTTTTTTTTTTAAAATTGCGGATGCAGACGTAGATGTATTGGAACACCTTGTGGATTGTCGTGTTTCTAGCTCATTCAATGTGACATACCGAAGTTGGGGTTACTTCCTATAACTGACATACTTCCTTTTCATTCACGAAGGTGGATAAAAAAAAGTGTCTTAGCAAAGGGCCAGAACAAATTAGAGCATAGTTTTGATTGTTCATCATGGATCCTATATTCATCATTGTCAAATACACCTATCACATTTGATCATCATACATGTACCAATATCATTGACTGATATATCTATCACCTGATGAATCTCTATATGAAAACCCAACAGATCTGAAGCACTATCACAGATACCAATTATTTGTCTAACGCATCCATACCACTATCTATGCATCTATATCAGTGCCCAATACACAACTACACAACTGTTCAATGAACACACACTCAAATTCATACTAATCGAACGTTGAATATGAAATGAAAGACACTAAAAGAGAAGGATAAAAGAAATCTTTCCCTATTTCAAGATCGCACGCAACAAACACACACCTCACTTCCGTTCTTTTCTCATGAAAAGATGTTTTTTCTTCCCCAATGTCTGTTTCTCCTTCCCCAATAAATTTGACATGCTCACACTTCGCTGCTGCACCAGCGGATGCGGAAACGAGACTGGGGTGGGCGATTTCGATGACTCTGAAATTCCCGAGGTAGTATCAGACTCTCCCACATAGTACGGTGCAGGTTCGTCGCCGTTCTCGTCAGATTCATCTTCTAGTGCCTCCTCGTAACAGGGGATCTGCAGGAGCGTGGAAAGATCCGGCATGGGCGACGCGGCACGTGACCTCATCGGCACAAAGTCAAAGTACCCGGACACAGGCGAAGACGTGCCGCTGCTGGCCCGGAGTTGTTCGATCGGAGACCGTGGACTCGTGTAATCGTACACTAGATCTTTCGTGTGGCTGGTATATACAGGCGGCGCCGGGTCGTCGTCGTCGTTTTCTTCATTCGAGCCGTTTTCGTTTTCTGACTCCTCTCTGATATCATTTTCGCCGTTTCGAGCTGTTTCGCCGGGATTATTGGGCCCTGGAGTTCTGCCATTTGCCGGAAAAACCACGTCCATGCGGCCTGCATGCTGCGTGGCGGTGAAGTGGCCTGCAGGATCCACCTCCAAGTGCTGGGCCACCACTTGCCCGTGGGTCGGCGACATGTACAAAACAATAGGGAGCCCGGCACGCACCTCCGACACGTGACCGTCCAGGTTCCGGATGTGTAAACTGACTCGGAGCTTGTGTTTCACCGCCACCAAGTCGTGCTTTAGTGTGCAGGACTGGGTGACTTCACACAACAGACTGGGCGTCTGGAACGTGCCCTGCACGTCCCAGTGGTCGATGTGGATCTCCTTTTTCGTTTGCTTGACCTTCAGCCGCCCGATCACGTGCTCGTGCCCCGGGGACCGGCCCCAGGACCCCGTGACATACGCGTGCTGCACGAGTTCTGCATATATCGATTTGAAAGACAAGCCTTTCACCAACGGCACGACGATCAATTTGATCGGGACCGCAGATCCGATCGGCACGGCCTTTTTATGCATGGAAACATTGAACTCGACTTTTCCTGGCCACGTGTTGGTGAAATCGATCGGGTCCATAAGATTCATGTTTCTGCTATGGAGAGTGCGTATAACCCTAAAATGGCGGGCGCTTTTAAACGGCCGGTCGAAGCGGCCTCTTTCGATGTGGCACTCTAGTTTGTATCTGATTTTCCCGATCGAGAGGCCTTCGACGGATTCGGGAAGATTTGCGGGGAGATACACCGAAAACGGCATGGAATAGTTTCCTTTAGGAAGGAGAAACGAATGGGTATCCTTCTGTCCTGCATAAACTGTTTCGGCGTACTCTGGGCAGGGTGTGCCATCTATTCCCGCTTTGGGGATCCGGATAAGAGACGGTTCATGTTGTTTGAAAAGATTCGGCAGCGATTTTGTCTTTCCGTATAGCGGTCTCAGTTCGGAATTCGACGATTTCGATGATACAGACATCTGTGAGAATTGTGATAAGGACACCTCGGAAGAGCCGGGGGGACCGCCTTTTTTTCCCATTCCAAGGAGATCGGAACTCGAGACTTCACGTGATCGTTTCCCCTGAAGATCAGCCTTATAGTATTTCATCGCCTGGTCGGCGTAGTCGCCAAACTGGAGCTCGCCTTGTGGACTGCATATAAGGTTACTCCACACAACTCGAACCACACAATTGCGTTCCGAGACCTGGCCGCCCGAGTTTCCGTCACTGGTCTTACTATAGTAGTCGACCATCTGCTCGCCGGTCAAAACGAGCCGCACGCGTTTCACATGCAAGTCCAGCTTCGTCAGGAGCTTCACGTGACCTTCAATTGGTACATGCTCGATTTCGGCGTCGGTTCCTTTGACCAAAACGGTGTTTTTCATGCCGTGCGTTTTGAGCCGCACGTCGAAGAGCGCAAGCTCTCGACTGTGGTCTTTGTTATGGTGAAACATCGGGTTTTTTGGTGGAGATATGTGGGGGGATTCGATGCGATGATGTGAGGTTTATGAATATAGGGCGAGTGGTTTGAAGGGTGATAAAACGGAAGAAATGAGTGTGATTTACCGAAAGTTTTGTAGAGAATGGCTTTTCATGAAATCTGCAAATGTATTGATCAAAGAAATGTAATGTTTGAAGGATATCAGCTGATTCTGGGGGTAAAACTGTAGTTTTTCCGGATCTGTGGGTTCGGCATATAGGTCCGGAATCGAGCAATCACCAGATCTCGGGCCCGGGACCGATTGTGTTATGTGTAGGTCAGGATGATGAGATTAGGGGAGTGCTGTTTGGAAAATTCGGCCGGGGAAAAGTGAGATATACACATGGAAAGTGAAGGGTCTGCCAAAGATGAGTGGGTTCTTTAAATAAGTCATGTCCATATTGGATTCCAAAGTGTGACGATTAAACGAGATCATTGACACGCGATATAGCTATAATCGTCTTCGGGTTACATCGAGGCGGCTGTACCAATAGAAGTTGTAATCAAGGCTATGGATTCATGGTTGATTCATGATTTAGAACTGACCTAAACCTATGGGGACGAGGTCCTTATTTATGTTCTTTATGTTCTTTATGTTCTTTTTGGATCCAAGTCTTGGAGGACTCCGACGATCCAGAACAGGCCAACGAAAAAGTTTGCTCTTAATACCCGAAAAACCTTTCAAAGAAAACGCCAAGGAACTTCGAAATGTTTCTTTGAAAAAAAAAAAAA